>PVKC010021693.1:0-18046 GCA_004027635.1 Crocidura indochinensis
AAAAAAATCACCAAATTAGGCAGTTTATTTACTAGCTTATCATAAACTAGACTTGATTTATAATCATATTTAAGCATTCTCCAACAAAGAAGAAAAGCTGAAAACTAAGGATCTTCACATGAGCTCTTGACTTAGGTAATGTTGGACAGAGGACAAAATCAAACCAGTACCTACTTGCATTGATTTTGGAGAACTAATTTAGTTACTCTTAAATCTATGTGTATGTGTTTGCCATAAGTTGACTCTGATGGAGAAAAAAATTCCTAAAGACTGACTTAGAGGGGCCCGGGAGATAGCATGGAGGTAAGGCGTTTGCCTTTCATGCAAAAGGTCATCAGTTTGAATCCCGGTGCCCCATATGGTCCCCCATGCCTGCCAGGAGCAATTTCTGAGCATGGGGCCAGGAGTAACTCCTGAGCACTGCTGGGTGCTACACAAAAACCACAAGAGAGAGAGAGAGAGAGAGAGAGAGAGAGAGAGAGAGAGAGAGAGAGACTGACTTAGAGGATGATTCTACAAGGGAATAATAAGTCATTCTCTGAATTTCAGCTCAAAATAGAACAGCCCAACCAGGACAGTGCCTGGTTAGTACTAACAGATGTTAGTGACTTAACTTGAATGATTATAAATTATCCATAAATTCCAACTGATTTAACTGGATTACTTTTTGAGGGTGTGTGTCAGGGCCACACCTGTTGACTGTTAGGGGTTACTCCTGGCTATGCACTCAAAAATTGCTCCTGGCTTGAGGACCATATAGGATGACCCAGGATTCATCCTGAGTCAGCTGCGTGCAAAGCAAATGCCCTACCGCTGTGCCGCTCTGGTCCCTAGCTGGATTATTTTAGGAAGAATATTATGATTGTAGAGTGTCAGTTCTCTGGCTAGTAAATACAAGTGCAAATAGAGCTTCTTACAGTTTAAAAGGAACAAAGACCAAGTTGGGCAGTACATTTTGATCTAGATCTCCCTAAATCTTTTCTAGAGGTTATTTCTTCATGCTGACACAAGAAAACAAAGCTACTTGATTATTTTTTTTTATCCCCAAAGGAAAATATGCTTTCCTGAAAAAACTTTAAGTTATAGGATTCTCTCTTACAAATTACAATATAATTTACACATTTGGCAAACTTGGCCAGCCACCCCTGGGGTTTATCTACATTGGAACTCATACAGTTTTGGTAAAGGTCTTACCCAATGAGAAAGCCATAGCAGTCCACTATCCTTCAGTTGTCTCATCTGGACTATTTGTTAATATGATTGACTGTTTGGGTGACTGACTGGCCATGCTACCCATGAAGTCTTAGGTAGAGATGCAGCACAACTATTTTTTTGAAAGTCCTCCCTCATTAAGTGCTAGCCAAGCAGGGACTGGGTAGCTCTCTTGCATTGGCCAGGTCCTCCAAAGTTTTCTGTTTCTCTATGTTGAAACTTGGCCAATCTTGTCAGCCCAGTGACATTGGGGAAGGGGGTAACGAAACTCTGTTAATAGGATTATATGATTTGGGGAGTAGAATGTTGTTACAGATGATTTATTTTGAAAGCTGATTTTGTTTTAGTGAAAACAAGCTCAACCCATTACACCAGAGGCTGTGGTGCCAAATACAATCATTTCAAATTTGAAAGATGTGATTGCTTTATAATGTGTAAATTTCACAAGGTTACAAAGGGGAAAAAATCAAACTCCTTTCATATAACAAAGTCACTTTGGGATATGGGTTACAATGCCCTGATAGTGTCCAGATACCCTGACCATATCACAAATGAGTGCAGTTAGAGAAAGAACTACACTGAGAACTTTCATAACAATGTGAATGAGTGAGGGAAGTAGAAAGTCTGCCTAGAGTACAGGCAGGGGTGGGGTGGGGAGAAGAGAGATTTGGGACATTGGTGATGGGAATGTTGCACTGGTGAAGGGGGGTGTTCTTTACATGACTGAAACCCAACTACAATCATATTTGTAATCAAGGTGTTTAAATAAAGATATTTTTAAAAAGAAAGGTAGATCAATTTGATTTACACCATTTCTCAATTGTGTTTCTCTATGCCTTTGAAAAAGTATGATAATTTTTTTTACCAAAATAAATAGTAGTAGGAGGGTTGAAATGCTAGAAGTATGCAGAGTTAGGCAAGGACAGGACAGCTATTTACCTGGTTCTTATTTAATCTAACAATTTGTTCCCATACCTATCCTGCTTTCCCTTCTTTGATGGACTTTGAAGGAATTGAAGACTCAAATATACTTTTGTTTTTGCTCTTGAGCCACACCCAACTGTACTCAGCTTAGGGCTTTATTCTTGCTCTGCATTCAGTAATCACTCCCAGCAGGTTCTGGAAAACATATATGGAGATGGGGCTCAACCCGAATCAGCCACAAATATAGCAAGTTCCTTATTCTTAACAGTGTCACTCTTGCCATAAGGTATATTATTTTCTTTTTATTTATTTAGTATAATTTTGATTTGGGAAAACCACAGCCAGTGGGGGTGAGGGCTTACTTTTGTCTCTTTACTCAGGGATCACCCCTAGGTTATTGAAAATTTAAATGGTATGAATTGACCATATGGGATGCTGGGTAGTGGCATGCAAGAGAAATGCCCTACCTGCTATACTATTTATTGCTCTAGTCCAAGCATTGCTCCATTTTTTAACTAGATTGTTGTCCCAGCTGGGAAAGATGGTGCTACAGGAGAAATAAGATAAATGATAATATAGCAACATATTTCAGAACCTTGGATAGAAATGACACATAGATCATGAAACCTGTTTTCCCTTTCAGTAATTTTTGGCTTATTTTGGCCTGTGCATTTTTTATTACATGTCATGCTGTTCTTTTGTAACTGACTTTGGAAAAAATAGATGAAAAACTATTAAATTGCAGTAATCCTTGCGGAAGTTTGTTTGACAAAATTATTGTTGCATCTAGAGGAGTCAGCAAGGAAGGGCACACACCCAAGTGTTAAAGGAATGAGACACAGAAAGGGAAAGATATTTGTCTTTTGTTGGAGTGAAATTTGGAAGCAATGATTTAGGATTCAGAAAAGTAAGTTAAACTATTGCAGAATGCCCAGTTTAAAATTTAAGCCAATTGTATTTAGCTCTAATTCATATATTCTTATACTATCATTAAATTAATACTTCAGTCAATCCAGTATACTCAAAGCATTCTGTTCCATATAATGAAAATAAATTTCTTCCCATTTCCCATTTTCAAATTATTATTATTATTATTTCAATCTTAAGTTATAAATTTTCTGCTAAGTATCTGTTCATCAACAATATTATTTTTCTTCCTAGCATCAATTTATATAACAAGATTTTGGTATTTAATTATTTTATTTAATTATTTATTGAAAGGAATTGGATAACACCAAATAGTGTTCAAAGCCATCCTCATTCTTTGCTCACCTTGGTGGCGTTTGGGGAACCATATCTTATTTCTTTTGTTTTTTAATAATTTTTATTGTGACCAAAGTGAATTATAAATTTTTCACAGTAACAGTAATATTTAAAGTACATGATGACAATAAATCAGGGTCATTTCCACCACCAGTGTTGTCCTCCCTCCACCCCTATTCCCAGCATGCATCCCATATCTCCCCTTCTTGCCCCCCTCCACCCTCAGTCTGCTAGTGTTAACTGCTCCTCTCTGTTTATAGCTTGCTATAGACTGAGTATCGATTCTGTTGACATTGACTTTGGGTTTGGTATTTGAGTCTGATTATTTTTTTCCACTCAATATTCATAGGACTGTTTGGTCTTGGTACCCTCCATTTTCCTCCTCAATTCACGAACAGAACAAGATGATTCTTATTATGTGGTTCTGTTGGAAAACAAAACAAAAACAAAAATAAAACAACAAAAAAAAACCTGGGAGGTTTCCTTCTACAGTTTCTAAGTACTGATTTCAAAGAAGAGAGGGAAAAGGGGAAAAGCAAAACAAAACAGAAACAAAAACAAAGACAAAAAATCAGCATCTACCAAAAAAAAAAAAACCAAGACCATTAATTACAAAAGCCTGATTACAACAACACTTATGGAACAGAACTTCTAGAACCATAAAGAAAGACTCTGTCCTAGCCTTCATCCTATGACTTGCTCAAATACCCAAATCCCAAGCTACAGAGGCCTGATGCTATTATCCACACCAACTTACCTCCATGCTATCTCTCCAGACCATAAATTTCTTTTCTTAAATTAGAAATTTTCCTTTTTATTCTCTTAATCCCCCTATTTTTATTTTTTATTGTTGTTTGTGTTGCAATGACCAGTATTGCATACACCTACCTAGCTTTGGAGCTAACACTTTTATCTGTGGTGCTCACCAGAGGTCACAATAGATTACAATGCTCAAACACTTAGCCATGGTGACCACTGAGGATTGTAATCATTTAACTGTGGTGCATGTACACATACTTACCGCAGATCACATTCTTTGGTTATGGTGCTCATGCACATCTTGGTTATAGAACTCACTGGGGTTCACTCACTGTTGCTAGCCAGAGCTTGTATGTCTTGGCTATGATATTTCCACTTTTTCAGTGTGCTCACCAGAGGTTGCATCCCTTAGTTGTGATGCTCACAACTGCAGTGAAACCAGAAATTGCTTAGAGAACAGGGTATCACAGAGAGCAGTAAAGCCAAACCACAGAGTTATTAATACCATGTTCAGCACATTTGGTAGCACTAGGAATTAAACTTGAGACCTTACACTTAATATGCAGTGGTATTGAATTACACCACGGAGTCATTCTCCTCATACCTCTTCTAACTCTTTTTCTTTTGGTTTTGGTTTTTGGGTCACACCAGGCAGTGTTCAGGAGTTTCTCCTGGCTCTAAGCTCAGAAATTGCTACTGGCATTCTCAGGGGACCATATGGGATGCCAGGATTTGGACCACTGTCCTTCTGCATGCAGAGAAAACACCTTACCTCCATGCTATCTCTCCGGCCCTCTTCTAACTATTAAACTAGTTGTCATTCCTACATAGCAAAATATTGCCTGCCTCATTGGTACTTACATTAAGGAAATGGGGTCATCTGTAAGCAACCTTCTATTATTCAGTTTGTCATTCAGCTTTTCTTAAATATGGAGTCACTTATCTATCGGTATCCAGTGAATACTAGCTGGATTTCATTGTGAGATACATTATGACGAGGATTAATTAATGTGTGTAGAAATAATAATTTGGACTTATTTTCTTGTTCCTAAAGTCATAATTGCAGTGTTTTTAAACCTTATTTTACTCTTGCAATTTGATGACAATAGTGAACATAGAAAGCTTTATTAAATACCATCCATCACTGTTCCTTTTCTAAAATTTAATATATGCATGTCCCTATAATGAATCACAATACCCCTTTAATGAATGAGCCATATGGTGTATAGATTAATGATTTCTTCAGCTTAAAAATTATCTTTGATGGCAGTATTTGCTAAGCTTCTGGTAGTCTAGCAGAAGTGAAAAACTGCATGAAACTGAATTCCAAGCAGAGAGGGCAAGCAAGCACACTGCACCAGAAATCATGCTATTCCAATCCAGATGTTCTAAATCCTTCTGTAATGTGTGGTCAAGGAGTTAAGTTCTAAAGGAAAATGCAAACAGTCTGAAGTGGAAACCATAGAATTCTGTCTCCTTCAGCTCTGAGCCTGACAGTACTTTGTTGAGAAAGGTGTCTTAATGCTTTGCCCAGTAATTATAGCTTCACAAGTGCTTCGAAGGAGCTCCACAGTAAGACCAAAGTTTGGGTTCGTAAAAAGGGGAAGCAAACTGACTTTGTGGTTTGCTGTGAGATCCTGGGAGTAGCTTTGAAGGTTACAGAGAATCTGTCCTCTTCCAGCCCTTCCCATCCTTCCTCTTTACTTCCTCATGGATTTTGTGCTTCTTCATAGAAGCTTAGTAGCAGCAGGCAAAGAAAGACTTCTTGGGAAAATGGACCCCTCAGTTCCAGTCTCCTTGGTTATGACCTGTTCCAGTCTCCATTGGTATGACCTGTGACAGTAGCAGATTGTAAAACAAGAAGCACTCATTCATTGAGTCTGTCTTATGAAGAGGAAAAACTGCTTTGTGTGATGACTTTATGGCAAATGCTGGCAAAAACTTTTCCCTGCTTACTGAAAGAGAGACATTTCTGACCGCAGCTCATGAACCACACTTATTTACTCTGGCACATGCCCACTATTTGTTCATAGGATTTCTGTCTCTACTAAATGTGTTCCAATTTTGGAGGCTAAATCATTGCCAGTAGTTTCCAGGACATTCCGCTAGGCTAAGCAAAATCGCCCTAAGCAGTAGTCAGAAACCACTGGAGTAGTATTGTAAATACAGACTATTTGCCTAAAATAAAAAAATACCAAACATCTTACCATTTTGTGCTGCAAAATTTCATAGGTCATATCTTGCACAAAGCCATGCAAGGCACTAACAAGAAACAAGATCAGGGCACAAGGGATTCAATTTCTCATTAGGACTCAGAAATTGTGTTTGAAACCACTTTGAAAGTTGGTCATAGTCTAGCACAATTGTAACAGCATCCTGTGGCCACGGTAAGGAGACAGTCTAGAGATTAGGTGCAGCCAAACTCACAGATTCTGTTTGCTTAGAATGGATTTTAAAATGATCTGAAAACCGTGGAGCAGTGCTATGAAGAAAATGGTAGTTCTTGTGGGATTCTTAATAACCATTTCTGCATTCTGAGAGCCCTCCTATCCTCATGTGAATAATAACTTCAGGGCTAATGATGAACCATGCTGATTTTAAGATCTGGGATAACTGGTAAAAGCTCTATTTGAAATAAAACCTCCCAATACTTTTGAGATCCCAGACTCTATATCTTGCCTCAGGCAAAAATGGAGGATTAGGCATATTTCATGATATTGCTTTCTCTCTCCATACCTCTTTGGCCTGTTTTCTATTATATTGTTCCGACACAGGAAAAACTTTATTTATACATGTGCATTAAAAATAAAACTGAATGTCCATTATAAATTCAATAAATCTAATACTGACATATCAATACAGCCCTGTTTTGTGTTTGGAAAGAAAAAAAAGCACACTCTAAAAGTAAACAGAATCCACCATAACTACTGAGTTTTTTTTTTTCAGGTGAATAGGCGGATTCTTACAAGATCTTATATATCTTACAATACCTCTCAAAATTTATTGAAATAAGTCTCTTTCATCCTAAAGAGTGAAGCAAAATTAAGTTGAAATAAGTCACAATTAAAACTCCATATGTTGGTTTAGGAGAAGAAGGAAGGGTATAGATATCACCATCCATGTGTATTGTGTTAAAATTTCAGACAATTTGACTTTGGGTAGTGGACAGCATGAGGGAGACTAGGTAGGAACAAGGCCACCACATCAAACTGATAGTAGAGTAGAAGGAACATTTGACACCTCTTGCCTCCTCTGGCCCCTGTCTGTTTTTAATTTTACTAAATCATTCCCGTCTGGAGATTGTATATTTTAAGTTGCCTCTCCTAGCAACACAGAGGTACAGTGTTAGGGAGTCTGATCTTAAATCCAGGCAAAAAAGATGAGAAAGCTGTAAAGGCCCAAAGCCATGAGCAAGACAGACAAGAAACAGAGTGGGATCTCAGTTTGTATAGTTACCAGGAAGACAGCATTAGGAGACATAATATTTCTCTGATGGGGAATGTAAGATTTTTTGTGTGTGTGAGTTCATTCTTTTAAGAGCATCAACTATTTCTTTGAATCTTCTAAAGGTAACATCCTAAGAATCTTTTTTAATAAGAAAAGTCACAAAACTTTTCAATGATATTTGCCTTCTCTTTTATCTCTCAATGAGAAGATAAATATGGCTACAAGAAAAGAGAAATCTGTAGTCAAAACCTATAATGCATATTGCACACTGACATGTATAAAAATCATCATGCTATGAAGCATGTCAATAGTGAGTTTAAGAAAAATATAAATCAACCTTTCAACTTTCCCTAGCATGATGTATACACATTATATAGATCTGCATCGTGGAAAGCTTAAATCTATCTTCCATAGTTGGAGAAACACTTAAGGAGAATGCCTTAGCATGTGGACAATTCCAGTTGGATCCACTGTACTATATAAATATATATTATCTGTCATAATATATATATGTATGTATATATATGTATATATATATATATATATATATATATATATATAAAGTATCACCAGGTGTGGCCATGGAGGCCCTTGAGCAACAGCAGGGTGGCCCATGTGACCCCAACCCTAGCACCAAAGTTTTGGAACCTTGCAGTAAATTACTAGCCCAGGTGGCAAAAATAAAATAAAATAAAATAAAAAAATGGTCCCTGTACCCCAAAACACCACTTGGGAAGCCTCCTAAAATTGAAAAACTATTTTAGATCTACATGCTCCAGTTTTGTATTTTTTAATTTTATTTTGTACCATGGTTGGGAAAGTTAATGAAAGTTTTTAATGCTAATGATAATGTTAATAATGTTAATTCCAGCACATCCCCCTCCATTATGTACACACATATATACACACATGTGTGTATATATGTATGTATACATATAAACTTACATACATATATTTCCTTCTATTATGCTTGTGCTCCCTCATTCTATACTTCCCAGCCCTTCTGTGATAAACATTTTTACCAGTTCTCAATATTGATTTTATTTATTCACGCTCCTAAAATATATTCACATTTATAAGATGGTTGTGATAATAGTCTCACCTATAGTGAAATAATGGGGATCAAATGAAAACAAAACAAATAAAGTACTGAGCAGGGTACTTGGCAAGGAGTCAATACTTGAATAGTGTTACATGATTTTTTTTAAGACATGATACGGGGATTTTCTTAATGTGATGAAATAACGATAACAAATAGTTTCTCTCTAAAAGGAGCAAGACTTGTATCAAATTTTAAATTGTTTCAGTTTTTTTGTTTATTTTTCTATATATTTTTTCTTGTTCATATGTATTGAGCATCCTGAATTTAGCATCAATTTACCTTTGGGAACAAAGAACATAATCCCTCAGCATAGTTACCTGTAATAAAAGAAAATAATAAGAAAGAGATGGGATCACATAGAGTGATCTCTATTGCATTAGGAAAAACATAAAAAAAAACCTTTCTGAATGCCACTTCTTTATCTTAGTCAAAATTATTAGTCAATAATCACCTGTAGATAAATGATGAAATTACCTATTGAATCTTTTGCTGATAAAGCAGATGGTATTTATTAGTATTCTGCAACCTAGTCACTTTCCTGGAAAAATTATTTAGTCAAATGTATTAAGTTGGGGCCAGTGAGGTGGTGCTAGAGGTAAGGTGCCTGCCTTGCAAGCGCTAGCCAAGGAAGGACCTCGGTTAGATCCCCTGTCGTCCCCTATAGTACCCCCAAGCCAGGGACAATTTCAGAGTACTTAGCCAAGAGTAACCCCTGAGCATCAAATGGGTGTGGCCAAAAAAAGACAAAACACAAAAAAATGTGTTAAGTTGCAACTCCACTCATTAAGCAGAACAGTTAAGAATTTAGAATATCTTGCTTAAATATCTTTGTTATTATATAATAGTAGCAAAAGCAGAGACATTGACTCCAATGAGAGATCAATGAATATCTGAGGTTTGTGTGTGGGATAAGTATAATATACAAGCACACATTTGTGTGCCAATACTAGAAATTTTATAAACATGCATTCCCCATGTGTATTTACTCATGTGAAAGATTTATATTTCATACAGAAACCACATAGTTATTAAGAACCAACAACAGTGCTCTTGAGTATCACTAAAAATGACTGTCAATCATATGGAAATTTTCCTAAAAGTTGAATCAGAACCCTGTTCAGTCAATACTCAGTGAGTGTTCCTGGCTAGGCTAAGAAGAAATTCAGAAAAATCTTGGATTAGCATAGCCATAAATGAAACATAAACAGTGTCAAATCAAAACTGCTGTGGGCACTTTTTTTTCCTAAGTAACTTGGCTTCAGTATTTACATAGTTAGAAACAAAGCATTGTTGCTGTTTTCAAACAGACAATTAGAGAGCAAAGTGAAGATTTGCAAAGATACAGAAACACTTAAAACAGGAATGAATTGTGAGATTATATATTCTAAGTAAGAATCAACTATACGTACTTCGTACTTCGGGGTCATATGTCTTTCAGATCTTTTAGGGAACAGCCTGTAGGCAATGCACCATAAGTGAGGCCCCAGGAGTACTGGAAAAGGATGTATGAGCTTGTGGGAGGAGTGCCAATCTCAGCTCATTGCCAAACCACCCTACTCCAGCCCTTCCAGAAGAAAGGTATGTACAGTACAGCCCTTGGTCTTTCTGTTGACAGAGCAGTTAAGCACGTTCTCCAAGCTGTCTCACAGTGATTCCTCCCAGCTCTCATCAATGAAATCTGAAGAGACTCTGACTCTTCCAGGCTCAGGGCCTGGGATGTCCTTACTCGGAGCAGGTATGAATTTATGTTCATAGTTTCCAAAGTTTATTTATTATTTATGTACATAATTTCCAAAATTAGTCTATGACCTCAAAATAATATTTCTATCAGTTTGAAACACAGCCCCTAAAATTTTGGCTCTTAAGCTATCTCTTTGACTTAAAATACTGTTGCCAAACCCTGATCTTTTGTTTTGTTTTGTTTTTTGTTTTTGGGCCACACCCAGCAGTGCTCAGGGGTTACTCCTGGCTGTCTGCTCAGAAATAGCTCCTGGCAGGCACGGGGGAGGTGGAGGGAGCCATATAGGACACCGGGATTCAACCAACCACCTTTGGTCCTGATGAGCTGCTTGCAAGGCAAATGCCGCTGTGCTATCTCTCCGGGCCCCAAACCCTGATCTTTTATATCCTCAGTCAGTATAGTATATTAAGATGCTTCACTGTTTTCTATTCTCATTCTCGATTGCTTTTGTATTTTAAAAGCACCATGGTTTACAAAACTGTTATTGATAGTTTCATGCATAAAATATTCCAGCATCAGATCATCCACCAAAGTTCACTTTTCTCCACCATTATTCCAATGTTTTCTGTCTCATCCAGTCTGTGGCAAAACTTCTTTTCGCACAAACACAATATAGCCCTACTATGTTCCTATAAATCTCACATATGAGAGAAATCATTCTATGTCTGACCCTCTCCTGCTGACTAACTTCATTCAGAATTATATTCTCCAGATTTGTCCATGCAGTGGTAAATAGCATGATGTTATCTTTTCTTTAAGCTTAGTAGTATTCCGTTGAACCTATGTACTACAGTTTCTTTAGTTTATAACACTTGGGTTGTTTCCAGATTTTGGCTATTTTGAACAGTGCTGCAATGAGCATAGGAGTGAAAAATATCTATTCTGAGTAGAATTTGGTGGTTCTTGGGATAAATGAGTTCCTTCTCTCTTGGAGGCAGAAATAAATATCCAATAGAAAAAAAACAAGGACATGTTGAAAGTAGATTTTTTTTATTGAAGGTGGCTCTGGAAGATAATACTAGGTTCTCCCAGAATTTGATAAGATATATGGCTAGCATGAGTCATATATAAGGCATAAATAAAGTTCAGAGCATATCAGCTCCAGTAAGGATCACAGAGAAGGTATCTTGAGTAGCTAGATTATGAAATGATGATGAAATTATGAAATTAACCCCCTGAGCAGATTTAACTAAGAAAGAGAAAGAGATGTTCCAAGATAAGAAAAAGTTGTCAAAGAACTACATACCAGCATTTCCTAAAAACAGCCCTTATTGAAATACCTTCCAGCAAGGATCATTGTAGAAAATATACCCTCTTCCATAAACACATGCCCTAGTCTCACTCTGACCTTGTACCATCTGCCCATCCAGGAAGTTGACAGTTACTGCTTTTTCCATATTTTTGGTGAGCCATTCATGGAACTAGATTACTAAGAAAAAAAACTATAGTTCTTCAACCAAAGGTTTGTTTCAATTTTCCCAATCTGACACTAGTCCTCACTTTGGAACTTCACTAAATTCTTGTTATGTTTTTGGCCTATAGATAGTAAATAAATCTTTTAGGAACTTCAAAAATGTGTACAGGTGCTCTTGTAACCTTTCCAAACGAATATATGGTTACTTTTGGGTAATACCTGTCTCATAGGTAGGAAGAGGTTTGTAGCATTTTTTCTTTTGGTTTTTATGCCCACCTGGTGACGCTCAGGGGTTACTCCTGGATATGCACTCAGAAATCGCTCATGGCTTGGGGGACAATATGGGATGTTGAGAATCAAACCTAGATCAGTCTTGGGTAAGCTGCATACAAGGCAAAAGCCCTATAACTGTGCTATCTTTCTGGCCCCTTATATCAATTTTTTAAGAAGTTTTTGAAACCATAGTGATACTACATATACCTAGTAATGGCCATAGTGATAGGCAGATTCTGGAAACAACCCAGGTGCCCCACAACAGATGAGTGAGTGGCTAAAGAAATTGTAGAACATCTATACAATGGAATACTATGCAGCTGTTAGGAAAAAAGGAAGTCATGAAATTTGCCTATACATGGATGAACATGAAGACTATTTTACTGAGTGAAATGAGTCAGCAGGAGAGAGATAGACACGGAATAGTCTCATTTATCTGGGGGATAAAAGAAATATAAAAGGCAATATGTTAAAAAAAAAGGCAATATGTTAATAATATCCAAAGACAATAGAAATGAGGACTGGAAGGACCAATCCATGATATGAAGCTTACCGTGAATGCAGTTAGAGAAATGACTACATTGACAATTACCATGATTATGATAGTGAGAGAAGAAAATAGAATGCCCATTGGGAAGACAGTCAGGAAGTAGAGGGAGGAGGAAAACGGGAGACACTGGTGGTGGGAAAGTTGCATTAGTGAAGGGGGAGGGTGTACATTCTATGACTGAAACCCAACTACAGTTTTGTAACCATAGTGCTTAAATAAAAAATTTAAACATAAACAAATAAAGCACTGAGTAAAAGGTTTTGAGGTCATAGTGATGGTACAGTAAGTAAGGTATTTGCATTGCTCACAGTTGACTTGGAGTCAGTCCCTGGAACCATCTACATTCTCGCAAGCCCACCAAGATTTATGCCTGGGTATGTAGTCAGGATGAAGCTCTGAACACTTCCAGGTATAGCCCCAAACCAAAAGCAAAAGTTTTCTCTCTTATTAATTTTGGGGGTAGGATCTTTTTATTATTTAAATGCCTTCAGATGTTTTAATGCATAATACAAAATATGAGCTATAAAAATTACTACAATGGAATATGTTTTCTGAAAACTAGAATCCTGGTCTATGACCCTACCACATCTAACCATTTGTTGCCCCCATTCCCAAAACATGGACTTTAACCTATCTAATTAAGATGCATGATGTTGGAGTTGGACAGTTATTCAAGGCATGTTTTAAGACAAACCCTGAAATTCTAGGGAAAGGAACTTGTCTCATATATTATAAATCATAAAAAGAAAGAATGTTTAGGATGTGTTAGTTGTTTTGACAGAGAAGAGTGGAAGATAAAGAGGTATAGTTGATGCCTAAAGTGAAAAAATATAATATATATTGGGAGAATTTTTTTAGCTCCCAGTTCCTTGGGTAAGGAAATTAAGAACTGAATTTTCCTGATATTTTCTCTTTTTCCCTTTTCTTTCCTTCTTTTCATTTCTTTATTTTTTATTTTATTTTTGGGTTACAGCCTGCAGTGCTCGGGATTACTCCTGATTCTGCACTCAGAAGTCAGTCCTGGCAGGCCTAGGGGACCATATGGCATCCCAATAACCAAACCCGGGTCCTTTCAAGGTCAGCTTCGTGGTGCAAGTAAACACCCTGCTGCTGTGCTATCACTCAAGTCCCTAAACTGTGAGAAAATTTAACAAAACAATAACAGATGCATCTTGACATTCCAGGGTTCATTCATATCTTATAATAAATATATAACATATAAATAAATAATAATATAACCATTCCAGATACATGATATATATATAGATAGAAATATATAATTGGTTTTGGGTTAAACCCAGAAATGCTCAGGATTATTGCTGATTCTACACTCAGAGATTGGCTCAGTGCCAAGGATCAAACGTGGGTCAGCCACATACCAGGTACACAGCCTGCTCACAGTCTTATCTCCCTAGTCCCTGTGTACAATGTATTTTAAGTTTAAGAAAAATAGAGAAAAAGAGGCTTTAGCTATTTTGATATGTTAAATTTAATTTTTCAAGCAAACTTCAAGTAGTAATGTTAAAATAATTTGCCATGTTATCCCAAATGCTTTTGTTTTACTATATAACTTACTGTCATAAAAACTACACATAGGAAGCAAAAATAGGCAAGACTTATCCATAATTTACAGGTATATTAAGAAAGATCAAAATAGGACCCAGAGAGATAGCACAGGGATTAAGGCCTTGTATGTCATTGGCCCTGAGAAATCAAGTAGTAGTTCCTGAGCATGACTGGGTATTATTCAAAAGTCGAAGTGAGAGAGGAAGAGAAAGAATGGGTCAGAGAGAGAGAATAGAGTAAAAAAGAAATAAAAAAAACAACCATCTAAAAACAATTAACAATTTAATTTCTCCATGAATTGTTTTGTTTTTATGATTTTGTATTTTAAGTGATTACCTTAGATTGTCTTAGTGTATAAATTGTGTCATGAATTTTCCAAAATTAAAAAAAATTAATGAGAAGATATTGCTGCTACTAGAAAAAGCCAATATAGTTGTAGAATCATGCAGTCCCAGAAATGTCATTCTATTTAACAACTCAAGAAAAGCTTTTCTTGGGGCACAGTGGGTGTATTTGACTTACAGGAGGCTGTTTAACCCCTGGAATACCATATGGTCCACTGGGCCTGCCAGGAGTAATTTCTGAGCACAGAGCCAGAAGTAACTACTGAGTACCACTGGGTTTGACCCCAAAATAAAAATAAATAAACAAACAAAAACAACCAAACAACCAAGAAAAGCTTTCTTTGTGAAGCACAAAGATTAAATACTTGCAACAGAGACTATGTCTAAGGAAGCCACCCAAATTCACCTTTCAGTTATTCATTCCCTATTAGCAACTCTAGAGATATTAAGTACGATAGTCCAGAAATTCATAAATCCACTGATATTAAGTATGTTGGATTTTCCATTTCATTTTCTTGGCTAGAATTAGGAGTCAATCATGGTTTTTTTTCCAGATAATGTTACTAAGGGGGGAAAAATGTCTCCTTGAGTTTCTTATGGAACAGCAGTCATACCAAATTTTCTTCATACAAAGCTGTACCTCAAAATAATTATGAGGTGACCTAGCAAAACTGATGTCTACATTTGGTCTTTGGAATCTGAGGAGTAAAACTAAAACAAGTGGTCATTATTGAAAGGGAGGTTAAATAATTGCTTTAATGGGACAGACTGATTTCATGTGAAGATCTTTGTGACAACTCAGGAAGAAACTATCAAAAGGAAAAATGTTTTTACAGCTTGTAACAAGGCAATACCAATAAATAGGAATAGCACCTTTGTCATTTAGCCATACACCCCTAATGCTTAGGTTGAACATTTAATTTTTGTGCAAGCCATGTTTATTTAGAGAGTGAAAGGGGGAAAAGTAACAGTTGTACTGGAATAATAAAGGTCCTAGATATAAAATAAGACATTTTAAGCAAGTAAGATATATGGCCCTCCTATACATATTGGAAAGAAGCTTGATGATGGAAGAATTAGCACTGACTTTGAGCAGGTTTCTAATTCATATTTAATATTCAATGGGCACAGAGATTTGACATATAATGGTATGCAACATTTGTTGAATAAATGAATGAAGGATACTCAGAAAAATACTTTTCAAAAATGCAATATAAATATATAGAAGTCATACATTTTATTTCAGTAAATACAAAAGATAAGAGTATACATAGAGTTAATAAATTATCATTTGGGCTGGAGAGATAGCACAGCATTAGGGTGCTTGACTTGCATGCAGAAGGATGGTGGTTCGAATCCCGGCATTCCATATGGTCCCCCAAACCTGCTGGGGGTGATTTCTGAGCATAAAGCGAGGAGTAGCCCCTGAGCGCTGCTGGGTGTGACCCAAAATCCAAAAAGAAAAAAAAGGAAATGATCATTTGCCAGACTTTTGACATCATAAGAAACAAATAATTATACAGAACTACATAAGAAACAGTATCTATTGAAATTGCAATTTAAGAAATAAGGCAACTCTCTCATCTTCTTTTGAATTTTTATTAGTATTTTTAAAAAGACAATACATTTTTTAATTGAAGAATTCTTTCCCTCCCTTGTAAAAGTCAATCATTATGGAAAATAAAGTTAATGTTGCTGCTGTGACAAGATCATCAGTCTCTTAGTTATGAATTAAAAGATGGAAGAATTTTGGTGGCGCTAGAGGTAAGGTGTCTGCCTTGTCAGTGCTAACCTAGGAGGGACGGCGGTTTGATCCCTCGGCATCCCATATGGGCCCCCAAGCCAGGAGTCATCCCTGAGCATTACCTGGTGTGACTCAAAAACCAAAAAAAAAAAAAAAGAAAAAGAAAAAATAGATGGAAGAATTTTATAAAGCTATGTAGAAAGACATAGGAAAAGTTTAAAAATCAGGAAACTCTTTTTAAGAATAAGATAGTTATATAAATGTTATCTTTAGAAGAAGATAGGTAAAGAGTACATGGAAACTGTATTATTATGTATGTGTCTCAAGCTTGCAAATACATGTGAGTCACTACTTAAAAAGTGACATGGAAAAAATTTTTTGGTAATGGGCCACATCCAGTGATGCTCAGGAGTTACTCCTGGCTTTATGCTCAAAAATCACACATGGCAAGTTCAGGGGATCATATGGGATGCTGGGGATTGAACCCAAGTTGTCCTAGTACAAGGCAAATGTCCAACCTGCTGTACTATTACTCCAGCCCCTGAAATAATTTTTAAGAAGCAAAAGAAAATGTATGAACATTTTCAAAATGACATCAAAGAAATCAACTCTTAAGATACATTTAATGTGATTTGATTATGCTAAAGAAGCTATGTTCTTTAGTAAATATTTTGTTTGGTTTTTGGTCACAGCTATTATTCTGTCTTTACTCCTGCCTTTTTCATTCTGAAATCATTCTTAGTAATCCACATTTATTGCTAGAGATTGAATATAGGTCCATTACATGCAAGGCCAGAACCTGCTATACCATTTCTCGGGTCCCTCTTTCGCCAATAATTAGCATTTGTTTGGTTTTTGGGGCACACTAGCAGTGCTTAGGGGTTACTCCTGACTCTGTACTCAGGAATTGCTCCTGCCAGGCTTGGAAGCCATCTGGGATGCCAGGGATTGAACCCAGGTCCATCCTGGGTTGTCCGCATGCAAGGTAAATGCCCTACCATTGTGCTATCACTCCAGCCCCTAATTAGCAAATTTCTTAGCTTTTTTGTTTCTTTAACAATTATTGTGGTGAATAGGAGAATTTCCTGACTCATAGTGCAGTATTCTAGTTCAAATATATACTAAGCAATCAATAATGAAAATGCATATATAATGTGTCAGATGATAGTAACTTATCAAGAGAAAAATAAATCAAGGTCAAGGCTTAGAGTAAGAAAGATGAATGCCACAATAGACAATGTGTTGGAGAAAGACTTCCTAGATGGCATCTAAGAAGAATGAAGAGAAAAACTGAGCAATATGAGTGTCTGGGGGGAAATAAAAGAGCATTTCAGACATATGCTATGGCAAGTGCAAAGACCTGAGGAGTATATTCCTGGCATATTTTTTAAAACATCAAAGGGGGTCAGAGAGGTAGCTAAACAAGCTGGAACTTGGAGTGCATACTTTTGCATACAGGATCTCCAGTTCAGTTCCTGGCAGTCCATGATCAGTCAAGCACCACCACAACAAACTCCTGAGTACATATTTAGGTTCTCTTGATATAGTCCCCTACCCCAAAGTAGAAGTACTAAAGGCCTTGAAAAAGGAAGGAAGGAAGGAAGGAAGGAAGGAAGGAAGGAAGGAAGGAAGGAAGGAAGGAAGGAAGGAAGGAAGGAAGGAAGGAAGGAAGGAAGGAAGGAAGGAAGGAAGGAAGAAAGGAAGAGC
>PVKC010021694.1:0-18032 GCA_004027635.1 Crocidura indochinensis
TATTTAC
This sequence comes from Crocidura indochinensis, assembly GCA_004027635.1. NCBI lineage: Eukaryota > Metazoa > Chordata > Mammalia > Eulipotyphla > Soricidae > Crocidura > Crocidura indochinensis. Next base: position 8 of record PVKC010021694.1, read on the forward strand.
CAGAAGATCTAATGTGTCCTTCAATAATTTCTTAAATATAATTTTCTCTAGCTGAGCTTACAAATCAATTTATAAGTAATAAGTGATCTCAAATACTTCAATAAGAACTCTATGTTGGGCCTGGAGATATAGCATAGCGGTGTTTGCCTTGCATGAAGCCGATCTAAGACCAAAGATAGTTGGTTCGAATCCCGGTGTCCCATATGGTCCCCCGTGCCTGCCAGGAGCTATCTCTGGCAGATAGCCAGGAGTAACCCCTGATCACTGCAGGATGTGACCAAAAATTAAAAAAAAACCTTTATGTTTAGATTATGTGATAGCAAGAATCTATTTCCTACAGTTTTCAGGAGGAAGAAATTCTTAGAGATCAGAAATATACACTTTAAGGCCAGAGTGGTGGTGCAAGATGTAAGGCATCTGCCTTGCCTCCGCTAGCCTATGACAGATTGCAGTGCGATCCCCCATTGTTCCATGTGGTCTTCCAAGCCAGGAATACTTTCTGAGCGCATAGCCAGGAGTAACCTGTGAGCATCACCGGGAACAGTTCAAAAACAAAAACAAAATAATGGGGACAGAGAGATAGCATGGAGGTATGGCATTTTCCTTGTATGCAGGATTGTGGCTCGAATTCTGGAATTCCATAAGGTCTTCCATAGCTGCCATGGGCAATTTCTGATCACAGATACAGAAATAAGCCCTGAGTGCTGCCAGTGACCCCAAAAGGCAAAAAAAAAAAAAAAAAAAAAAAAAAAAAAAAAAAAAAAAAAAAAAAAAAAAAAAAAAAAAAAAAAAAAAAAAAAAAAAAAAAAAAAAAGAAAAAAGAAAGAAAGAAAGAAAGAAAAAAGAAAAATCCAGTAAAAAAGCAAACAGAAACATATAGTTTATTAGTGCACAGGGCTAAAATATGGAGTTAATGTTTGAACTTTCCCCTGGCTATTTCACAGGCATGTTATTTAGTTTGAATTGCCTACATTTGCTTCTTGTGAATGCTAAAGTTATTTACTGTTCATTAGCCACATTTATTTCAAACAGGGATTCTCCTGTGTGTGTACACTCGTGCTTGATGTGATATGACCAACTGAAGGCTTGCCCACATTCTACACAAACATAAGGCTTTACCCCTGTGTGTATCCTACGATTTGACATGACCAAAATCTCATCCACACTACCTGAAAACATGGGGCTTATCCCTTGTGTGTGCTGAGATTTGATGTTTGACTGGAGCCTCACACAATTCCCTGCAAATACGGGGCTTCCTCTAGTGTGTGTTCCCTGGTGTTTAAAGAATCGAATTATGACTGAATCCTTGACCACACCCTGTAAACATGAGGCTTCTCCACTGTGAATCCTCTGATGTGTGATGAGATTTAAACTATGACTGAAGCCTTGTCCATACGTCCTACAAAAATGCAGTTTCTCTGCTTTGATGTGTGATTTGACTGGGGTTTTTTTTGTTTGTTTTGGTTTTTGAGTCACACCCGGCAGTGATCAGGGGTTATTCCTGGCTGCATGCTCAGAAATCGCTCCTGGCAAGCACAGGGGACCATATGGGACACTGGGATTCGAACCGATGACCTTCTGCATGAAAGGCAAATGCCTTACCTCCATGCTATCTCTCCGGCCCCAATGTGTGATTTGACTGAAGCATTGCCCACAGTCTCTGGAAACATGGGGCTTCTCTCCAATGTGTGTTCTCTAGTGTGTGATGAGATGTGAATTCTGACTGAAGCCTTGCCCACGCTACCTGCAAACATGAGGCTTCTCACCTATGTGTGTCCACTGGTGTGTGATGAGATGTGAACTCTGACTGAAGCCTTGCCCACACTACCTGCAAACATGAGGCTTCTCACCTATGTGTGTCCTATGGTGTGTGATGAGATTTGAGCTCCGACTGAAGCATCATCCACACTCTCTGCAAACATGGGGCTTCTCTCCAGTGTGTGTGCTCTGGTGTGTGATGAGATGTGACCTCTGACTGAAGCATCGCCCACACTCTCTGCAAACATGAGGCTTCTCTCTAGTGTGTGTCCTCTGGTGTGTGATGAGATTTGAGATCCAATTGAAGCATCACCTACAGTCTCTGCAAACATGGGCTTCTCTCCAGTGTGCGTGCTCTGGTGCGTGATGAGATGTGACCTCTGATTGAAGCATCGCCCACACTCTCTGCAAATGTAAGGCTTCTCCCCTGTGTGTATCCTTTGGTGTTTGATTAGACATGACCTATCACTGACGCCTCGTCCACACTCTCCGCAAACATGTGACTTCTCCCCTGTGTGTGATGCGATATGACCTCTGACTGAAGCATTGTCCACAGTCCTTGCTAACATGAGGCTTCCCCCTGTGTGTGTGACCTTTGATATATCAGAAAAACCTTTTTCAGCCCTGACTTTCTTCTCTCTAAAACTTCTTCGCATTTCTAATCCTTGATCTACTCTACCTGTGTCCTTTGGATTTCCTTTATGCCATGTGTTAGTTTTTTCCGCACTTGAAAGCTCCTGTTTATTAGAGCTCCCCATTTGACTGTAATACGGTCTAGATAAGACTGGTGACATTATTTTATGCCTCAACTTTTTATCCAAATATATGGAGATTTCTGTGTGATTTTTACTTTCAATTATGTCATTCCTTGTTTTGTCATAATAAATATTAGAACCTTGTTGCCGTTGGCTCTGGTTAGGTGGATAGGAAATGTCTGATTGAGTTTGCTTTCTTGTAGATGGTCCTGGGAAGTTCCCAGATGGATGACTTCGTTTCAAGTGATGATTGAGTAATTTGTTTGGTGAAAGTCAGTGAGTAGAAGGAACATGGGTGGGTTTCTAGCTTTATTTCTGTTGAAAGAGGAAGATTTTGGTCAAAGTAGAGTTCACAAGGCTGTCTGGACCATAACTCTATCTCCTGCTAAATTCTGTTCTCCTAGATTTCCTTATTTTGTAGATAAAGCAAGATAAAACTTCAGGATCTTAAATATTCTAATTTTTTTTTGGAGATTGGAAGTACACGTAGAGGTGTCCATAACTTACTCCTTGCTCTGGGATCCGGGATCACTCCCTGCATGCTTAGACAATTGTATAGGATATTGTTCTATACCTCTGGTCTCTAAAGAGTTTGTTTTTCTTACTATTCACTTACTATAGCTTGCAAAATTAACAACTTTCATATACAAAATCTTCTATTAGTTTTTGGGTTACTCCTAGTTTTTAACTCAGATAGTGCACTTGGTAGGCTGGGGAAGACCATTTAGTTTTCCATGTTTGAACATGTGTGGAGACATAAAACATAAGCACCCTACACTCTGGAATATCCTTAAACTTTCTGATATAAGATGGTAACATTTCCATAAAAGCACTCTAAAATCATATAACACTGTGTTGTAGTTTCTAAAGATATTTTACTCTTCTTAGATGCAGTGCACTTGAATTCATAACGTCTATTCCAATTTCAGTAACTTCATGTAAGGTGAAAAGTATCAATGTCGAGAGGAAGCACCTTGCTTGGAGTAGTACCAATGGAGCTATGTTTGGTTATGCTTAAAGAGATTACATGTGAATATACTTAAATTATAGTCCTGAGGACTAGAAAGTCGTATTTAATGCCAACAGAAATAGAAGTTTTCCGTGAAATTATGGCATGCAGTCTCTCCCAATTCAATTCCTCAAATTGTATCTGATCCACAGCAAAGTTAGTAGTGATCCTATCAAATATATAAGAATATTCTCTAAATATCAATGGATGTAGCCTAATCTCTCTCGCCAAAATAACAGTAATATTTAGGGTCAGAATCACACTTCATGAGACATATTCCTAGTTTCATCCCTGAGCACTGTGTGGTCCTGAGACACCTGCTGGATGCAACCTAATAACACTATAGAATTAAAATGGTGGAAGAGACAATTCTGCATGCAGGTTAGATTCGGAATACATGATCATCCAGCATAACTGAGAGCCATCACAAGCACTGCAGATCAAGTATGTTCTGAGAATACCCAGTGCTGCTCTCGAGGGGGAAAAAAAGAAGTCTCCCATCACTGCTGGTCGGATTGCTATCTAGTCCAGTCATTCTGTAAAATAAAGTGGATATTCCTTTAAAAAAAAGACAGTTCTATGTTCATTGCAGCATTATTTATAATAACGATAATCTGGAAATGACACAGGTGCAAGATAACAAATGAGTTGCTAAAGAAACTGTGGTACATCTACAGCTTAGGATACTCTGCAGCCTTTTCTTTCCAAGACAGCCAAGAAGATGTCATCAAAAAGATGTCCAGGATGGGGCCGGGCGGTGGCGCTGAAGGTAAGGTACCTGCCTTACCGCGCTAGCCTTGGACGGACCGCGGTTCGATCCCCCGTGCCCCATATGGTCCCCCAGGCCAGGGGCAACTTCTGAGCGCATAGCCAAGAGTAACCCCTGAGCGTCACTGGGTGTGACCCAAAAACAAAAACAAACAAAAAAAAAGATCTCCAGGCCCCCAAAACGGAGAGACATTATAAAATCCTCTGTCTTGCTCACTGTCTGCTTTTCTGCCCAAAACAGCCAAGAAGATGATAATCTAAAGTGCCCAAACCTGGTAAGAGCCCCACCCAATAAGGTGGGTGATGATCCCTGCCATGTGATTTGGCACAGGAGAGCCATTATAAAAGACAGCAGCCTTGATCTCTGTGGGTTTTTCTGCTGAACAGCCTAGAAGACGCCATCAAACATAATCTCCAGGACCCAAACACGGTAGGGTCCTACTCAATAAGGTAGAGCCAGAGGAGAGTGCGTCTTCAAACACACAAACCCAGCACAGCATATAGGAAAAACCATTATACAAGTGTTGCATGGGAAAAGAATGCATGACAACACCACGCATAGAAAATGAAGATGACCTGAAAAGCCTCTAGGATTAAGAGTTTAGAGTATTAATATGGAGGATGCTCAAAGAACTCAAAGCAAGCATAAATCCATCTGAACAGACCATAATGATAGAAATTACAACTGAAATAAGAGGTCTGAAAAACTCAGTAGATGAAATGAACACCTCAATGAAAAGTCTCTCCAAAGTAGTGACAGCAACATAGGAGAGGGTCAGTGATTCAGAGGATGAGATGCAGAAAAATTCCATACAGCAGAAGAGATTGGAAAAGAACCTTAAAGCAAAGGACCAAACAATGAACAAACTATTCAAAAAATGTGAAGATGTAAATAGAAGTCTGATAAACTCAACAGAAACAACATAGGAATCATGGGAGCTCCAGAAACTCAGGAAGAGAATATTAAGAACATATGGAGGAAGTGTGAGAAGAATAAAAAGGGGAAAAGGAAGATGAGGAAGAAAAAAGTGGAGGAGATAGAGGAGGAAGAAATGGAGAAAGAGGAAGGAAAAGAGAAGAAATAAGGCAAGGAAAGAGGAAGAAGGGGAAAAGAAGAGGAAAAAATGAAGAGGAGGAGAAAGAAAAAGAGGAAAACGAACAGGAAGAAACAAGACAAAGAAGAGTAAGAGTAACACAAAGAAGAAAATGAATAAAAAAGGGGAAAATTCTGAAGTTTTATTTTAAGTTTCTTTTCTTATAAAAGTGTCTTTGTTTAATCACCATGATTATAAATATGTCTGTAGTTGAGTTTCATTAAAATTTTTTTTAAAAATTGGGGCCAGAGAGATAGAATGGACATAGGGCATTTGCCTTCCATGTTGAAGGATGGTAGTTTAAATCCTGGCATGCCATATGTTCTCCCGAACCTGTCAGGAGTGATTTCTTAGCATTGTTCCAGGCAGGAGTAACCCCTGAGTAATGCCAGGTGTAACCTCCCATGATGAATAAAAAATTAAAAAAAAGAATACTCTGCAGCCAAAAACAAAAGTCTCATGAAATTTGCCTATTCATGGATGAACATATTTGTGCTCCTATTATGAATCAGAAGAGAGTAACAAACATAAAATTATCAAACCTAAAATGGAATATAATAAACATGAAAGGAAATTTACTAGTAATATCTAGGGATAATAGACAGTTGCTCAGTCAGGTGACTGAGGTCACCATTGTGATTTACAAAGTCAGTTCTAGTTGGGTTTTCTACATAAAATGTTGATTCATGGGGCCGGGCAGTGGTGCTGGATCCAAGAATAGAGGCTGGATGTAAAGGAAAAAGACAAATGCTGTTTGAGAGAGGCACCTGAGAATAGGGCTGTGCAGCCACCATGAGAGCAGAGACAGGAAGTGAAGACACAGAAAGTCATGATCTGTTCTAACACCCACTGACAGGGAATCTGAAAGAATAAAGGCAAGACTGCCAAGCTCTAGATCAAGTGGGACTCAGAATTAAGAGCAGTGAATGGGAGCAGATTTACTGCAACAATGATCTGGGAGCCCGAAGGTCCAACTCCAGGGCCTCCATCCCACACAGATCCACAATGTTCCTTATCCAATCCATGACTTGAGCCCAGGACTATTATCTATCCCACACTCACCTGCAAACAGGTGTCTTGGCAGCCTCTCCAGGTTTCCATCGTCCAACCAGGAGATCACCATAGGTATCACCCCACAATGCCCTGCCCAGAACAATGATTTTTATGTTATAATATGGGGAGAGGACTGAAAGCTACCATGACTTTGGGTCTCTGCTGAGAAGTCATCAAACCATGAAACAGATGAAGAAAAAAATCTATCCTCTCAATATGTATGTTGGCTATTGCACACATGGTATTGATTGAAATGAAATCAGGGCCCAGAGAGATATCATGGAGGTAGGGCATTTGCCTTACCTGCAGGAGGACAGTGGTTCAAATCCATGCATTCTATATCGCCCCCTGAGCCTGCCAGGAGTGATTTTTGAGTGTAGAGACAGGAGTAACCCCTGAGTGCTGCCAGGTGTGACGCAAAAAAAAAAAAAAAAAAAAGAAATTAAATCAGAACCTAACTGAAGGAACCATATAAGACAGAGGGAGAATGGGCGAGAACTTGACTAACCTGAACTTGACCTTGGCATCTTTGGAACTTAGCTGTGTCCCTCAGGAAGTGAGCGATGAGTGAAGAACCAGAAGTAAAATAGCAAGTACACTAAAATCAGAATGTGTCTTTTAAAAAGAGAAAGCTAGAGGTTGCTGGTATTGAGCACATACTGACCCCTACCAATTTCTTCAAGTCTGTGTCTGAGTAGACAGGGACTTTTAAAAAACTCCCTCCCATTAACCCATCTTTCCCGAAACCACTCAGACACAGACCTCATTTGCATGAGGATATTTTAATTTTAACGTTATCATATATTTCCAGGCATAGTGAACCTAGCATTTATTTCTACTAAAATCTATAATAGCTTAAAAACCAGTTGAACAAATGACTGAAATACTTTGCACTATTGTGGGGAGCCGAAGCTGTTCCCCCACATAACTGGACTTTGGCTGAATCATCTGCTAGCTGCTGACAGAAGACAATTGCCTATTCTTCAGCCAACGGGAAACTCTGCAAAGTAAATTTTGCTTACTTAAAGGCCTGGCTTAACCAGGACTCATGCCTGCTTTGTTCCCGCTCTCGCTCTCGTCAGCTAGCTCATGGCCATGAGAAAGACAATAGCTTAGTTTATTATTAACCTTTTAAATGGTGTCTCTGGGGTCAATCTTTCATGATAGTTCAAAGAAGCTTATAGTTACAGTTAACATACCTTGGTGCCCAAAATCCTGACTCCTCTTTCTATCACACATACCATCTTTGTGCGGACGTGACTAACGTGTCCTGTGAATAAGTGAATTGTGCCTGTTTTCATTGGCTGTTCTAAAATGTCTTGTAAGTGTGTCATTGGTTGTAATTTCAACCCTATGCGCCTTCTATACGCCCCCTAAAAAAGGGTTTATATACTCCTAGCTTTTCTTCAATAAACACTCTCAACCATCCTCGTGTTGGGAGTCATTTACTAACCCCTTTTGCCTCCACAGGTTTTTTCACAGAAGAGCTGTAACACCCACATGTCGTTGTGACTGCTTCGATGGTCCACAGCCTTTCATAGCTGCTGGTCAGCTAAAAGGCTTGCCCTTTGGGGCGAACCCGAAGCAACTCACACACTATTTTTATCATAATCAGATAACCTCGTGTGTTTAGGGAAAAAGCAGGTATTCTTCTCTCTAGATAGTTTATACAATCAGTTCAATAGATCAATTACTTAAACACTCTGAAACTCCAGCATTCCACCCCAGTCAAAGAAAAATGAGAAAAATAAGGAAGACCCCTGAAGCTAGGAATATGGAGAGAAATGTGGGCAAATTTCCAAGTACACCAATATACATAAACCTGAAGATGAGGATCTAATATAAACACTTAACATTTTAGCAAATAAAGCAAGAAGTTATTAGCCAGCAAACTTTAAGAAATCTGAAGCTGTGGCTGGAGAGATAGCACAGCAGTAGCAGCTGACCCAGGACCAACAGTGTTTCGAATCCTGACATCCCATATGGTCCCCATGCCTGCCAGGAGTGAGTTCTGAGCAGCTCTGAGTGTGGCTGGGTATTGCCCAAAAATATATAAAAAAGCACAAAGCAGAACCTAAAGCTAGACAATTAATCAACTTAAAGAACTCTTTTGGAAAATGAAAGAATCAATACAAATGAAACTGATAGACTAAAAATCATGCCAGCAAATCACCAAAGCTAGAATTACAAGGTAGCAAATCATATCGAAAAACTTGAAGACAAATTACAAGGCAGAGTTGATAAAAAAGTCAACACTGAAAGAAGAGGTCCAGAGAGAGAGAGAGAACAAAGTGGTAATGCATTTGCAGAAAGCCAATTCAGGACATGGTGGTTCAATTTTCGACATCCCATATGATCCCCCAAGTGTGCCACGAGCAAATTCTCAGTGCAGAATCAGGAGTAATACGAGTGCTTCAGGATGTGAACCAAAAAGAAAAAGAGAGAAACAAAATAGTGGAACAAAATATAGGTTATTTAATGAAAAAGAAGAAAAATAATCTCCAAATTTAGGAATACCAGATGAGAGGAAATGGGTAAAGGGAACAAAAAGAAGTAAGAGAAAATAGCACAGAACTTACCTAGTCTCTGAGAAAAGCTGCTGTAGAAATCCAAGAGGTAAAAAGAGAGGTAAATAAAATAGACCCTGATAGATCACAAACAAAACATATATTAATCCAAACAAACAAGCAAAAAAAAAAAAAAAGAAACAGATCAAATCTTTAAAGCAATAAGGAAGAAGAACCTTAACTATAAAGAAAGAACATACGAATCAAACGTGATCTCCCATTTGAAATAATTCAGGCAAGAAAAGGAGGAATGACATAATTGCTACCCAATAAGAGAAAATTTCAATCTAGAGACCACTACTAGGTGAACCTCTTTTTTTTTTTTTTTGGTTTTTGGGTCACACCCGGCAGTGCTCAGGGGTTACTCCTGGCTCCATGCTCAGAAATTGCTCCTGGCAGGCACGGGGGACCATATGGGGCACTGGGATTAGGACCGATGACCTTTAGCATGAAAGGCAAACGCCTTACCTCCATGCTATCTCCCGGGCCCCTAGGTGAACCTCTTAATTACATGCGGGGGAGGGTCAAAAACATTCTCAAACAATAAAACCATCAGAATTTAGGTGCAAACTAAAGCAACTCTAAATGAACTACTCAAGGAACAATTACATAAACCAAATTGTAACAACAGTCCTATAAATATAATGCCAAAATAGCCTTTCCTGTCAATAGTTTGCTTAAATGTCAATGAACTAAAATCTCCCATCAAAAGGCAGAGCAGCCGGTTGAATAAGGAAACAAAACCCAGTCATCTGGTGTCTGCAGCAATACAAAGTTTAACAGGCTGCAGAAAAGGATGGGACAACCATACTTATATCAAACCAAATTGAATGAAACCTCAAGAAATTTTTAGAGACTAAAATGGACTCTAATTATTGATCAGGCCTAAATTACATCAGCCATTTGTTGTAATTTATGCCCCTGGAAGTGGTCACAGCCATCTTTTTACATGGCTGCAAGTGGCCCAGGGTTTTGGGCTCAGTCCATTCGAAAAAAGCCAAAATCAAACTGAAAAGCAGAAATCTCACCATTGATGTTTTCTTTGGGTCCAGGGTTCAAGTCCCTGTTCGCGCACCATTTGTTGTAATTTAGGCCTTAATATTGTCTTGGAATGGAGGATGGAGGACTCTGTAGGCTCTGAACCATGTGGTTCCTCAACCCCAATTAACCGTCAGGTCTGGATGTTCATGAGAGAGGCGGGTAGAAATCTCACTCACATGCAGGCTTCAGGAAGTAACAGCTTTATTCATCCTAGCCACTACATGTGTGGCTTCTATCATAAGCATTTAAGCAGCTAGCCCTGCATCTTTCCTCTGACCTTCAAACTGGAAGAGATCCAACTGGGCAAAAGCCAAAGACAAAAGAGATCCTCTCCTCTGGGTCAGAGCCCTTAAGTACCTTTCCCAGACCCCTCCCAGGAAATGGGCAGGGTCTGCAAGTAAAGTTATAGGTCATCTCCGGTTTCCAAGACCCTGCCCAGAAATGGGCGGGTCTCAGTTACCTGTATTCCGGGGTGGAGCTAGAGTCAAGCAGTAGGAAAAGATGTTCAGATTCTATACTTTAATTAAACATAGTATTTGAAGTCCTAGCAATTGGCATTACACAAGATGAGAAGAAAGTTAAGGGAATTCAAACTGAAAAAGAGGATATAGGGGCCAGACTGGTGGCACAACAGTAAGGCGTCAGTCTTGCCCATGCTAGCGTGGGACAATTGTGGTTCTATCTCCCAGCAACCCATATGGTCCCTCAACTCAGGAGCGATTTCTAAGCACATAACCAGAAGTAACCCCTGAGCATCACCAGGTGTGACAAAAAAAGGTATTGGAACAATTGGATATCTACGTATAAAAAATTAGAGATTGAGTCATATCACATCTTACACAGAATCAATTCAATGTGGATTAAAGACCTTGAAATTCGACACAAATCCATAAAGGTCACGGAGGAAAACATAGGCAGAACAATCCCAGCCTCAGACCTCAAAGATCTTTGCTGAGGGGATGCCAATGGCAAGAGCTATAGCATCAAACTGAATGAATGGGACTTCAAACTAAAAAGTTTCTCTATGTGTAAAGAAACATGGGTTAAAACTAGAAGAAAGCTAACTGAATGGGAGAAATTTTTTACTGAATACATCAGAAAAAGGTTTGATATCCAGGATATTCAAATTACTCACAAGATTTACTTCACAAAACCTATAAATGTCATCAAAAATCGGGTGAGAAAAGGAAGATACTTCTCTGAAGAAGACCAAGAAATAACAACAGATGCATGAAAAAATATTTATCATCACTTATCATTAGGGAGGTCCAAATTTAGACAGCAATGTGATCTTACACGTGTGAGGATGGCACACGTTACATATTCTGTGAAAAAAATCTCTGCAGGCAGGGATGTGGTGCGAAAGGAAATCTCATCTACTGCTGATGCAAATGCTGCCTGATCTAACATCAGATGTAAAACAGTATGGAAGGTTTCCACAAAACTCAAAATGGAACTGCTTATAGGACTCAGAAATCCCTCTTTTTTATTCTATGCCCAAAATAAAAAACGTCATTCAATGGGGCCGGCGCGGTGGTGCTAGAGGTAAGGTGTCTGCTTTGCCATCACTAGTATAGAAAGGACCGTGGTTCAATCCCCCAGAGTCCCATATGGTCCCCAAGCCCGGAGCAATTTCTGAGCATATAGCCAGGAGTAACCCCTGAGCATTACCAGGTTTGGCCCAAAAACCAAAAAAAATCCAAAATGATGTATATACACTACTACTCATTGTAGAACAAGAGCTAAAACTTGGAATCTATTTAAATCTGAAAACAGTTGAGTGGGTGATGAAGATGTATACTTATATACAGTGAAATACTACAGAGCTATATGGAATGATTCCATAATGCAAGTTGCAGCAAAAGGATGGAACTAGAATGTATATTTAATGAAGTAAGCCGGAAGAAGGATAAGTACAGAATGACATCATTTATATGTGGTGTTTAGAATAACTGCACTAAGAAACACAATGGTCTACACAGTAGTTTTCTCAAACACTATTAGTTCCAAAGTATAGCCAGGAGAAGGTAACTGAGCAAAAGAGGTGAAACAAAAAAAATCTTTGTACATCATAGAGAACTGCAGCCTGGATATAGCTGTTTAGACTGAAGAGAAGTTCAAGTAGTTTAACTGCTCTTTATAGAGCTCTATAATAATGTTCTTAAGCTTTACCCACAGAAACAGGTGCAGAATGTGTTTGGAAGCTGGAAACTTCAACTACAGTGATCCATCCAAGAAGACTTGAGCATCTTAATCTTAATATGTCTGTAACACCTCTTTGGTTTTGAGTCATACCTGGCAGCCCTCAGGGGTTACTCCTGGCTCTGCATTCAGAAGTAGCTCCTGACAGGCTAGGGTGACCATGTGGGATGCTGAGAATCAAACCAGAGTCTGACCTGTGTCGGAAGCATGCAAGGCAAAGGCTTTGCCACCATGCCATCACTCTGGCACTGTAACAAGTTTCTAATCTTTGTGTTTACAGCACTTCTTGGAAAGATATGTCAGTTGCCCTTGTTTAACATTAAACTGCTATATTATATATAGATTCCAAATATATTCTCATTATGATGTCTTGACAAATATTCTAATGTATTCACTTTCTATTAGATTATTCCTGCTATTATAATCTAGTGTATATGTCCACTATATGGACATAAATGACATTAGAGAAGGCAACTGCATGTCATAGACTCTTGCTACAGTACTAATTTACTGAGCATGTTTTGCATTTTGTTTTCAATTAAATCTACTAGATTACTCTTAAAATATATCTATTTATATATAATGTATACCATATATTATATGACTTTGCTTTTTGGAAAGGAAACTAGATGCTCAAGACCCATTATGACTATTTTAGAAATGCTTTATGCACAATCTAATACAGAAATGTTTTCATCAGGAAAATTTACCCTTACCAATGATTTTACTTGAAATTGAAAATTTTTCCATATGACCTGCCTGCTTGATATTATTTAAGCATTCTGACCTATTCCACCTGGGTCGGTTTTTCAATTGCAAGCTATGGATCGATCTTCATTGTCTAGGTATGTGGGACAGTGTTATGGCTACGTCTATGTCTAGTTCCCACCTGTATTGTACATGCCTGTATTTTAAATAGTCTTTCCCCTATTATAAATATACCACTTCTTTCCCCCAGTTATTACTTTAAAATTCTTTTGTACCCTTTACTTACCTATTCTGCTATTATATCTCTCTACTTCTCCTTTTTTTGTTGTTGTTTTTTTTTTGAGTTGCACCCTTTTGACGATCAGGGGTTACTCCTAGCTTTGCGTTCAGAAATTGTTCCAGGATTGGGGGCACCATATGGGACAAGCTCTGTCCTAGGCTAGCACTTGCAAGGCATATGCCTTACTTGTAGCACCACAGTTCAAGCCCCTATATATCCCTTTTTACAGTCAGCTCCTAACACCTCAGAAATGGAACATAGCACCATTCAAACCTGCTGCAATCCAGTTCCCAAAGCAAAAGGACAGCTTTCTACCCACAATGACCCGGTCCAGGTAGAAGATGCTGCTGCCATAGCAGTTGATTTGACCTTGGTGGCTACTTTTCTGTGGACTGTTCCTCACTACTTGATTCCGCTTTTGAGAGACTTTTAGCTAGAGGACATTACAATATTCCTTATAGTTGGTAGTAAATTTCACACTCCACGAGGCCAATTCACACACTGAAGCTGTGCTCTGAATTTTATTCCCTGCCTAGAGTATCTCAAAAGACTTAAAAAGAATATGTACATGTCTTTGTGTATTCTTATATATAATATCCTTAGTAGGTATAATTCATATTTTGTGTTTCCTTATGTAGATGTAGTTGGCTCCATCCTTTTTTCATTATTTTAGTAGGAAATTCTAATAGGTAAGTAACAAGTCAAGCTGTCCCTGGCCAGGGAGAGGATGCAAAAAATTGGAATACATGCTCTATATATAGGGACATCATCACTGCCCAACATAATGTCCTAGGAAGCACTATTGCATCCTGGATCTGCTATTGCATGAAACTTTAAAATCATGGAAAGAAATTAATTGACTTTTCAATGCTGTAGTCTCATTAGAGTTTTAACAATAGTAGAGACATGAACATAAAACAATGAAGAAGGGCAACCAAGAATGATCACTAATACCAAGATGATCTCCAAAATCTGACAAGACTGATCAGAGTCCAGAATAAGTTCTGAGCACTCCCAGTTTAGGCTAAGATCCCACGATTCATTTGCTTTTGGCTAAATGCACAGTAATCAGGGACAAATACTGATTCTGGGCTCGTGGAGTACATCTGAAAGACTTAGGAGAACATATGAAGAGCCAAGCATGAAACCCAGCTTGTCACAGGTATGGCAAACCCTGACAAAATGTATGATTTTTGTTCAATGAAGTCATTTAAAATTAGAAAGTTGGGGGGCCAGAGAGACAGCATGGAGGTAAGGCGTGTACCTTTCATGAAGAAGTCATTGGTTCAAACCCTGGCAAACACCTGAGCCTGCCAGGAGTGATTTCTGACTGTGGAGCCAGGAGTTACCCCTGACTGCTGCCGGGTGTGACCCAAAAACTAAATAAAAGGAAGTTGGACTCATTTGAAAAATAAGTTGGAAGGTTGAAAAATAGGGAGGGACCTTGACTTGGGACTACGCACAATGACTTCCCTTGCTGAAACCAGATCTCACCCTGATCCTGGCACCTCACTGTAACCCCACGATGTATCCCACAGCAGAGACTGCAGGGCATCTCTCACCTACTGCTTGCAGGTGCCCATAAGTCTCCAGCATCACGTCTCTATAGAGCTTCCGCTGAGAGGCATCCAGACACAGCCATTCTTCCGGGGAGAAGTTCACAGCCACTGCAGGAAAGGAGACCATGTCCTAAGCACATACACAGGGGTTTAGGAAAACGCTCATTCAGGGGACTGGAGAGAGAACAGGTACTTCCAGTGCTCTAGAGTGACTCAGAAACTGTAACTTCTGCCCATGTGAGCTCCCACCATCCAAGTTCCTCTCTCAACGGACACCCAGACATTATGGTTGAAAGCCAGATCTGCCAACATGACATGCAGACTATCTTCTAGAATGGACTGCAAGTGTTGCTCTGCAAACATCACACATGGCCCATCTCTGCACTAGATTCACTGAACACTCCTGGGTTAAATGCCTGACTGCAAGGTCAGGGGAGCTGAAACAGCAACTCTAATCGTGGCTCAAAATGCTAAATACACACTGATCCCTACTGCCTCCAGAGACCATCTGCCCAGGATACTAGCAGAAAGACGTAAATTGAGGGTCTAATGAATGAGTCAAACATGTGCTTGGTGTTATAAGCACTCACAGTTCACTTCAAGCAAATTTGTTCCAGTGTATGTAAAAAAAACCTGATTCCCACCAACTATGGCTTCCAGGAAGATCCTTTGTCCCTGTTACCAATTAGAATTACAAACCACAAGTCTGCAGACAAGGAGCCTTTGGAAATGCAACTGGTTTACTGAGGTGAAATGTGGATGTGCTAAGGAGCCTGACTCTACAGAGTAAAGGAAAAAAGAGCTGACCTGCATGTCCTGAGCTTGAGCAATAGTGCAATGGAGGGCACAAAGAGGGACAACCTGGGGTCAATGTCAGGGACAAGACAGTGATCCCTGATATTCCCGGGAGTGAACCCTCTGTGTAGACTCAAAGAAAAGCCTTAAGTACAGTCAATTGGCTCTACAATCTATAGAAAAGAAAACAAGCAGATACATGGAAAGCACCAAGCAACCAAAACCAAAACCAAAAAAAACACATATGGAAGTGCATATATAGAAATAGACCTTGATCTTCTCCCCTCTTTCCTCTCTCCTCTACCCTCCCCACTTACCTTCTCTCCCCTCTCCCCACCTCTCCCCTTTCCCTTTCTCTCTCCTCTCCTCTCTATCATTTCCCCTCTCCCCCTCCCTACTCCCATCCTCTCCTCTTTTCCTATCTCACCCCTCTCTCCTCCTCACCCTCTCCCTTCTCCCGTCTTCTCCACTCCCCCTCCCCTCTCCTCTCTTCTCTCCTTTCTCCCCATTCCCAGCCTTTCCTCTCTCCTCATTCCCCTTTGCCCCTCTCCTCTTCTTCTCCTTTCTCTCTTTCTCTCTTACACAAAAAGAAAAAAAGAAATAAAATAAAATAAAAATAGACTGCAGTGTTTTCTGAAGTAAAGCAGAAAATTCTTCATCAGTGTTCTAGAATTATGGATCCCAGGGAGAGACTGACACACATACAGAGTCCTGAGTGAATATGAAAACTTGGACACAGATATCACCCTGGCATCAAAACAGCAGCCAAATACAAAAGATCGCTGTGTGGAACAAGAACACTATCTGCTTCATACTCGCCATGGAAAGTGCTGTCCCAGGTGGAATACACAAAAGCCTATATGCCCACCCCCCTCTTACTATCTGATATGATTTCAGATGGCAGAGTCAGGAGAATTTCCTGTCAGTTGTTGCCATCAAGTAGAAATAGATCAGAGATTTTCCCCAGATACAGCAAGAATAATGCATCGTGGCAGAAATCCTGGGCTCAAGGTCTTTTCCTCACCAACATCCAGGACCATATTACCAGGAGCTCAAGCTCCTGGAACCTGGCACCCAAAAGGTTCTTAGACCTGCCAGGGGTAACCCAGAACACTGAGTCCTGAGAAGGGCTTGAGTATCAAATGGTCTGGCCTCGAATAAAAACACAAGACAACAAAGGTTAAAGTGGCCTTAAACTGCAAACACTAGGTGTGCCAGGAGCCGCAGTGTATCCCCAGACCCTTCCGAGTATATCTTGGGCACACAGACCTGTGGGGTTTTGCACTCCTGTACCCCTCCCCTGTCCTTCTTAGAGCCCCATTACCTGAGGACTGTGAGGTCCCATCTTCTCCAACCTGGATTCTTCCCAAAGAGCAGCAGAAAGGTCCCTTTCACAAACTGCTGGAGTACAGACACAGCCGTGAACAACAAGGAAGAACACAACCCAGCCCAGCTGATTCCTGCTGGGTCTTGCTTATGATCAATAGATTTTTGGGGAGGGGACAGCAGTACTGAAGGGAGGGCATTTGTCCTGCAGGCAGCTGATCCAAATTGGACAAGGTGGACCTCTGTGCCCCTGACCATGCTGGGGTAGCCCAACACTCTCTGGCAAAAATAACTATTTTGCACCAAATTCTCTGTCCTCAAACAACTACTTTTTCTAAAAGTACTTCCAAAAAATCTGGGGTCACCAGGTTACAGAATGGTGAAAGTGCAAAGTGATCTGGAACTTTTATAGAGAAAAATATTCATTATCTAGGAAATAATAGCAAAGCCTGGACAGCAATTATAGCAATAATGGTGACGCGTGGGGCAGTCGTCTTGCCAGGAGTGAGCATTGAGAGCAGAGCCAGGCAAAAGCTCTGAGATCGCTGGGTGACCACTCAATTGCAGAAAAACCCTAACATTCGTGGTGCACCTCTGCCACTCACCTGGCCAAGACTGCAGCTCTGGATTGCTCAGAGTAGCCTCTTTCCACACTCACCTTCCTCCACATCCTTCGGCAGCATCCCCAGGGCTTCTCCTTCTAAGCACGAGATCAGTGCAGGCTTCACCTTGCAATGCCCTACCCAGAAGGACGATTCTTGGGTTAGAGACAAAAGTCCACACAGGGATTTGACTCCCTAATGAAGGAGACCAAATAACAGATGAACAGAATCTCGGCTCTCCATATGCATGTTGGTTAGTGCACAGATGATAATCATGTTGAAATGAAAGTCAATCTGAGGGGGCGGGTAATACAGCGAGGATGGGGGAGCAAAAGGACAGTGTTGGTCTTGCACATGGATGAATGCATGTGAACTAGGCACACACTGGTTTAGTTCCTCAAGGAGTGACTCAGTTCCCTATGGCCAGGAGTAAACTCAAGCACCACCAGGGTCCAAAGGTATCTTAGAAGTCGCTGGAGGGGCCAGAAATATAGCATAGCTACTGGCC
>PVKC010021695.1:0-18017 GCA_004027635.1 Crocidura indochinensis
CCTTTTCTTTTTACTTCTACAACCTTTCCTTTTCTTCCCTCATTCTTTCCTTCCCTCCCTCTCCCCTCCTTCTTTCCCGAAATTTCAGGGGGCTTCTTGGTGATCCAATTTCTGGCATTTATGGTTCCATGTTGTGGGATTTAATGATCATTGTTTGTGAAGGTGCTGCTTGGATCTAACAGTGTCAGGAGCTACTAAGGACACACCTGTCCTCAGGGGCCATGTAGTGAGCACCCAACTCAAAGCCTTTTATATGCAACGTGTAACTCTAGCATTTGTTACTTTTCCATGAAAATTTTATAGTATTTTCAGGAAAAGGAAATAGTGAGGGATAAGGCCTAGAGAAAAACTTTTTTAATGACTATTATTATGTCGCATGTTTAGGATCATCAAAATATTAGGAAAAAGAACATGGCTTAAGAACCACCCTCATTACCACCCATTGTTTAGAAGTTAAGTTTTGCCATAGAGTCCTTTACCCTCCCCTCCTAGCTTCTCGTTTTATTTTTGGTAATAAGTATATTATATCACATCCAATAGCAAGAGAAGAGAAGTAAAACAAAGCATGCATTTGAATTCTTGAGTGACTTGGCTATTTTGATAAGATATTTTTCAAGCCATAAAACGTTAAATATTGTCCATCATTTGAGGTTCTTTTGTCTAGTAATTGCATGACAAAGTAAGACTCAGGACAGGGCTGATAAGTATAGGGTTTTTTTTTTTGAAATAATTAATAAGAGTGCATAGATTGCTCTCTGATCTGATAACACAATAGGTAAGTCATGTTCCTTTCATGTGACAAATGGGGGCTCAATTCTTGGCACCCCAGATCCCTCTAAACCCCACCTCCCAGAATGAGAACAAGCTCAAAGATGTAGAACCCAATGGAAAGAAGGCCTTAGGCATAGAAAAGAATAACATTGACTTCAATACATTGTCACTAGCATTTCGAACAGGGTTTTGGGTCACACCCGGCAGCCCTCAGGGGTTACTCCTGGCTCTACACTCAGAAATCGCTCCTGGCAGGCTCAGGAGCCTGATGCTCAGGCATCATATGGGATGACGGGATTTGAACCACCAACCTTTTGCATGCAAGGCAAACACTTTACCTTCATGCTATCTTTCCGGCCCCCAAATGTCAATTTTAAGTTTAACAGAACAGACAGAATTTCTTAGTTTTTTATGAGGATGGAGATCGCTCTTTCCCTGACCAAAAGCAACTTCATTTTAATTATGAACACAAGGTCTTTCCTGTCAGTCAACATAGAAATAGTGGAAATTAAATAGGTAGCAGATCATACTCAGCCCTTTCCACCTCTAGAATCAATCAGTCTTGGAACTTTCAAGCAACAATATTAAATTTATTTTTAAAATGTGTGTATGTGCAGGAGGGATATCTTGACTGAGGATGGTATAGTGACATTTTAGTTCATTCATTAATATAATTAAAACACCAGTCTTCTTGTTAATAAATCTTTATATAAATTTTCTAATAACCTGTGAAGTCTCTAAAGTTCAGAGATTGTGTGTCACATGAAATTAAAATTAGGCATGAAACACCGAAATTGAGTCTCTTGGACTTCCAATTTTGTGGGAAGATATTAATAATATTAACTTTGTAATTGTAATTTGTTTTTATTCATTTGAATTCTATTGAAAATGGTATTAAGCAATTACTGAATATAAAAAAATGTAATATTGAACCACAGTGGTAGCTCAGAGGTAGGGCATTTGTCTTGCATGCAGCTGAGCCAGAATGGACCTGGGTTTGATCCCCAGTGTCCCATATGGTCACCCAAGTCAGGAGTGATCTCTGAGTACATAGCCAGGAGTAACCCCTGAGAGTCGCCAAGTGTAAAACCAAAAAACCAAAATCAAAACCAAAATAAAAGTAATATGTGCCAACTCTCTGATTTGTGAAAACCTAGGCAGTACATCTAATAGAATTAAGTAATTCATAAACTCAAACTGGAAAATTTATCCATGGATTTATTTATGCATTGAGCCTCTATTGTGTGCAAAGAAAAATTATAAGCTCCACAGTGATATAGTGAAGAATCAGATCATGGATACCACCTTTGTCAAGTATTTCACATAAAAACAATAAAAAGAAAGGATATACATTACTGGAAAGTTGACAAAACTATAAAGTCATAGGGCACCAAATTATTATTGTATAAGAATAGGGTAAATGATAGCCCTAAGACTAGCATAAATTATTTTAATAAAAAAAGGATCATAAGAATGTTTTGTGTTTGTCCTCCTTCCCTGCAAGTCTATAGACAAAAGAGAATAATCTTTTATTTTATGCTTAAAGGGACAACATCAAAGAGCTAAGGCTCAAGAAGTAGAGAAGTCAAAGCTCATACAACGAGAAATCAAAACAGTCATTTGGCAGTAGAAGCTTTTGATACATTTTTCTTTATTCCATCCCTTCTTTAAAGAAAATTAAAATAAACACTTCCTGGAGTTTTGAAAACTTAACATGACCCTACAGCCTACAGTTCTGGACTGAATTATTACATGAAATTTATCTGAAATAAAAGGCAACTTTACTTGCAAGTACTTGTGCTAAATCCTGACAGACAGGTGTTCAAATAATATGTAACAAACACTTGGTTCCTTATCAAAAATGCAAAGATCAGAATAGGATCAGGATTCACATGCATAATATATAAGAATATAAGATATAAGAACATCCTTGCAATATGAACTATTGTTCTTGCTTATAAAGACTAAGCAGATGGCTTGTTCTTGATTCAAAAATTCTCTCCTAAGAAGTAGGCAGTCAGTCTGCCTAACACACCTGCATTGATCTCACTGGATGAACCATTCCTCTCTGTAGCAGATGTCTTTTCTTACTGCCACTACTCATGACTGTTTGAGTTTATTTTTTTATCAGCCTTATAGCATATTCTGAAGTAGTGTCAAGACCCGGTGGATAACTATTTTATAAACAATAGATTAAATGCTTTGTATGGGATAGAGGATGCTGCTAATTGGCATATACATTTGTGATTATAAAATAAGAACAAGTAGTAAGGAAGCTGCCTTGATTCAGGTTGAAATTAGTTCTGCTACAAAATATTCCAAACATTTTCAGTCAGGCAAAATCCCACCTTTCCAAGTTGAGTTTCTTCATCTGTGAAATTGAAAGGTTGAAATGAATTCAATCTAGTTCTATGAATTGTAATTTTCATTCATTTCTGGACTACTGGGACACAATCCATCTGCAATTTGTGAGTTGCCCACATGTTCACTGATCATTCCATTCCTCTCACTCGGTGTCCCAGATGCTACAGCAAGTTATAGGATTGCATTATCTGGTCCATGGGAAAAAGCCAACTGTGACCATTCATTTATGAAATAAACAGTTGAGAAAGTCAGCTTGTTATTGTCGCTTGCGTTATGGAGAACAAGATAAACAGGTTCTCTGAATACCCAATAAAAGAAAGTAAGAAGTGAAAAATATTTTCAAATTCCAGTGAAGATAGGAAACAGAGAGACAGAGAGTCAAAGAGAGAGACAGAGATACATAGAGACAGAAAGATAGAGAGAGGGAAACAGACAGAGAAAAAAACAGAGTTCGAAGAGACTGAGCTCATGCTTTGCATGTAGGAGGTCTAGATTGGACTCTATTCTCTCCCACTCAGTGCATGTTCCTTCCAGTACCATAGGGAGAGCAATGAGCATGATTTTGCATGGCTGTGATATAAATTTGAAAAACAAAGAAACCAAAAATCAACAATAAAGGAGGCTAGAGAGATATTAAGGCAGGTAGGGTGCTTGCATGGACACAGTTAACTTAGGTTTGATCATTGGCACTCCACATGGTCTCTTCAGACCTAGGGAGTGAGCCCTGAGTCCAGAGCCAAGAATAAGTCCTGAGCAGAGTTGAGTGTGGTCTAAAAATGAAAAACAATCAACTAAACAAAAATTCAATGGTAGGAGCTGGCGAGGTGGCGCTAGAGGTAAGGTGTTTGCCTTGCAAGCACTAGCCAAGGAAAGACAGAGACCGAGGTTTGATCCCCAGGCGACCCATATGGTCTCCCAAGCCAGGGGCAATTTCTGAGCGCTTAGCCAGGAGTAACCCCTGAGCATCAAACGGATCTGGCCTGAAAAAAACAAAAACAAAACAACTCAACACTCTTGAGGCCGGGCGGTGGTGCTGAGGGTAAGATATCTGCCTTGACTGCGCTAGCCTAGGTGGGACCGCGATTCAATCCCCCGGTTTCCCATATGGTTCCCCAAGCCAGGAATGACTTCTGAGCGCATAGCCAGGAGTAACCCCTGAGCGTCACTGGGTGTGGCCCAAAAACAAACAAACAAAAAAATTCAATGGTAGGTTTAATTATTGGTTGATGAAAAGTTCTCAAGGATCGAAGATGAAATACCAGGTACTATTCCTGGTAGCAGAGAACAGTAACATGACATCTGAGCTACTGAGATAATTAGCAAAGGGAACTTCAAAAAATTGGCCTTAAATATTTCATCCTAGCATTGAAATTAGTATTGAAACTCATGTTGAAATGGAAAATAAAATCAAATTTAAAGCTTAACCTAATGTAAACAGAAATGTAATGCCTCCTACCCCAAGAAAACATTAAAATAAAATTAAATGTCAAATACTGTACGGAATTTATGTTTTGCAAAAGATAAAGATTAAAATGAAGCACTGATAGCATACATGTTCCTGCCTCTTGATATCAAAGCATGTCTCATCATGCTAATAGGAAAGAAAATATGTTTACAAAGAAGAGTAGAAATCCAAGCTCAGAACAAGACAATTTTTTGTGATACTAAATATAAAACACTACAGGCATGTGTCATACAATGATGATGTTTTTATCTAAGTGTTTTAAAGGGAGAAGGGTTTGTGAAAACTTTTGGCTCGAATAGTATGTAGTCTGATTTGATAGCAGGCAGAACACACCATCTACAAAGAAATACTGATACTTTTGACAGCAATCTTAATAGTGCAAATATAAACAATGTAAGAAATATTTTCTGAAGATTAAATAATTAAATATAATACATGAATAGTTTCTATTAAAATCAATAGCTCTCAAATATATACCCACAAATATACAATGACATTTCCTCATAATTTCTAGGACTTGAGGGGATTGATTTACTTCCCCATGGTTGTAGGAAGGATTCTAAGACAAATAAATAAATCTAGGGCTGATTGAGAAAGTAAAGTGGATGGATTTGTACGTGAAGACATTTTGCTTAGTGAAATCTTTCATCAGATAAATTGCCAAAGTTCCAACAGCCTTTCAAGAACAGCGAAACATGTTCAAACCAGTTTTGCCTGCAGACAGAAGGACGCTAATGACTTTGCCCAGAATCTCTTGAACCTTCTTGCATGCAAAAGTGTAAAAGTAGCCAAGTTGTATACTGCCTCTAGGATCCAGCCCTCCACCTGTGGAAAAGAATTCAAGTTTGAACTCTGTTTCCCTGACACAGGTTTGCTTTGGAGCCTAATTACCAACCAAGTTTGATGACAGCATAACTGGCTCCAGGGGCTTCTTGTTCCTTCCAAACTAAACAAAAAACAAATTCCTAAAGCAAGATCTGAAATGTATCATTGAGAATCCAGAATCAGTGATGCAATTCCTCACTGGGGCTCATCTCTTCATCTTCACATTGGCAGCTTCCCTGGGGAGCCTGTCTCTATTAAGTGTGGATCAGCTCTGACAAATGTTTACTGACAAATGACTATTATTTTAATAATAACCATTTACAATCATTTGTTGACTTACAGCCAACAGTATTTTCACAGACACTCTCTCACTTGATGGCCACAAGTCTGAGAAAAGTCTGCAGAGCTGGGATCATTAACTTTTAACTGGGTGAAAAGTTGATGCTGCTGCCAAGTGGTAAAATGGAGATCTTGTGCCCTGTCATTCATTCCTGACATGTCCTCATTTTATGAAACAAGAAGACTTTAAACTTGGAGCCACTTGGAATAGAGTAGGGCCAAGAGAAACAGTATATTCTCACCTGCCTGTTGATACTAGAGACATACCTAGACTGGAGTGCATATTGCTTTGTAAAGAAGGGCTAGGAGGTAGGATGGGAACGGAGGTGTAGGGAGAACAATTCGGTGAAGGGAATCCCCCTGATGTTAAGTTATCATGTACCTAAAATATTATTGTCAACAAGAGCTTTCTTTACATGCAAAAATTAGGGGTGAGGGGAGGACAACCTTGGTGGTGGGAATTCCCCCGATTCAATATTAATATGTACTTAAAATATTATTGTGAAAGATATGTAACCCACTTTGCTCAAAATAAAAATTATAAAAAAAAAAAGAAGGGCTAGATTCTACGTAGGAACATGCAAAGCAACTCAACCCTAATATTGACTGCCCTGAGAGATTGTATCTATTTGCCTCTAAATGCTATGTTTGGAAAGTTGATTTGCATTACTTTTTTAATGTCTGAGCAACATTCTTAGAGGCTTAACAACATGCATTTATTGTCTCAGGGGTCTCTGAGGGAAACCACTGCTGTATTTAACACTGCTCAGTCTCACAGGTGGAAATCACTGTGTTGGCTGAGATGCATTCTCAGCTGAATGCTTGTTTGAGGAAGATTTTAAACACGTTCAAGTTGTTTTCAGATTCATTTTCTTTTGCCTAATTATTCACATTCTTGGCTTTTCTGTGGATATATAATGGAGACCACCATTATAATTGTTGATTGGGCTCTGATTATGATCCTTACATCTAATACCCTTATTAAGGAGAAGCTATTAAAACCGGGACGTATGGTTCCAGATATTGTTCCCCCTACTCCCCCCGAGTATCAATAGATAAAACAGATAGCCTTTATAATTTGTCCTTACAATCTCTCAGAATACTTTTCCATATTATTCACTGGCACACCATCAAAATAAATATACGTAGTTACCATTTATAATGGGGCCTCTTTATTGTTCTGTGGAGATGGAAAAGTAACATTATAAGCTGTGAGTTATCTATATGATACACATTAAAGTACATGTATGGTTACAGTATTATGATAAAAGGAGTTACTGCTTTGTTACACACAGAGAGAAAGGTAGATTGAGTCATTAAACAAGTTTTCTTCCCATTCTGTTTTAGATTTATTATATGGGTTTTAAGAAAGCCATATCAAAAATGCTAGAAATTCTAAAATATTAGAATTAAATTAAGAAAAAACCTTAAGTACTGATATCTACCTGGCTTTATCTAAGCAGTAACACCAAGAAAGTAGCTAGGGGAAGAAGAGGCCAGGTTTTGATTTTCTTGGTTTATCCAATTAAATCCTTACTTAATAAGTATGAATTTATCATATGACACAAAGAGGATATCTGTAGAGGACAAGACAAAAATATTATTTTAAATGTAGTCAGGTGAGACTGAGCTAAAGTTTGGTTGCTCGGGCATGAAAAAATACATGGTTATTTTTTGCTCTGCACAACTGTGAAAAGGCATACAAAAAGGAAGAAAAAAAAGGGTTGGAGTACAGCCAATACAGATATTGCTTTGCATGCAACTGACTCAGGTTTGATCCCACTATATATATAGTGGCCCAGCAGCCCCTACTCAGGGACCAGTTATACTAGCATTCTGGTCAAGGAGGGAGATATGGGATGAATGCCATGGGAACAAGGGTGGAGGGAGGACAACAATGGGTGGGAATGCCCCTCATTCATTGTCACTATGTACCTTAAATATTACTGTGAAAGAATTGTAATTCACTTTGGTAACAAAAAAATTAAAAACAAAGAGTAAGGTAGGAGAATGAATATGTTAAGTTGATAGAAACTGTAAAGCAGGTTGTTGGGAAGAAGATGTGAGAAAGAGAGGTGTGTCAGAGATCAAAGTTTGATGTCGGGATTGGCTTTCTACATTCTATTAAGCACTCACCTCAGAACATATTCAAAACTCTAAATTTAATCTCCATTACTGGCTGGGGATAGAAATCTTTCTCCCATCCTACCATTTGGCTCCTGCCCTCATTTTCTCCTCCAAACTTTCTTACTCTCATATGTGATTTCTATTGTGGGAAATGCCATACACTCAACATTCACTTTCTTTCAAAAGCTCTGTCAATGACCTGGAAGTTTGAACTTCAGTGATTAATTTGACCAAGCTAAAAAGAGGAAAACTTGTCTTATCTCCTTACTTAAGCTTCTTATTCAGCTGTGCAGATCCTGCATTTAAGGTTAAGTTCCTTTCTCTCTCTCTCTCTTTTATTTTTTTGCTACTATTATATTGGGACTATTCATATAGCAGGAGAACACATGTTTGGGCAAATTTTTGTGTGAGGTACAAAATTTGCTAACCACAATCACCTGTCTAGGTAATGGTATGTGTATACCATCTCTATTTTAATACAATTTCAAAAAATTTGGGAGAGTGTTGAGAGATACTTAACTGGTGGAGCACAAGCCAGTTATTTGGGTGAGGCTGAGTTGGATTGTGTGCAGCAAAAGAACCCAGAACACTATTTAGGTGTAGTTTGGTGATTAAGTTCTAGGAATTTCTAAGCTGTGTTGCTGGCAGGACATAGAACCATTAGGCCAACATTACTAAGACAAACATCTCCAGGAGTGGACCCTGACCTAATTCCACTGGAGCGTTGCTGGGAAAGGATCTAAAAAATGATAAGGTAAGCTATATGTTAGACCTGAACTATATATAAGTCCTACCTCTTTTTCTGTTACTACATGCTAGTTTCTTTGCAAATAAAGATAAAATGGGAGACTATTTTTAAGTTCCTACTACTCTAATATTTTGTCCTATTAACATTTCTCACATCATATATATTATCAGTCATTTTAGAAGCCCCAGGCAATACTACTGCTTGCATCAGTGTTTACATATTATATCTTTTATGTATTGGTTAGCCTTTCCAGTCAGTTGCATTTGAATAGCCGGTATGTGTGAGAAACTAGATCAAACTTGTCTATCCTAAGCCTGACTAGAATTGGGCAGAAGATGAGATTGGATATCATCTTATCATGGAATGTGACATTTAGCATCAGCGATAAGGGATATTCAACTAAATGCTAATACAAGACAAAAGATGATTAAAGTTATCACATATGAGACACTATAGAGATACTTATGGTAGTATAGAAGTGGAAAATGTCAGGTAAAGTAAGTAACAATAGGGAATTAGGAGCAGTAAGGAAGAGATAGTTGCAATTTGTAATGTAGAGCAAATTATTAATAATGGTTCTGTTGTTATTGCCATTGTGGTGATAAGGGGATGCCAGACAGACAGTAGTGCAAGCAAAGAAAAACCTATTGCTAGTATATTAAAGTATGAAGGGAGTTATGGGAGCAGTTAAAAGTCAAACCATAGAGTCTAGAACACTAGAACAAGATATTGACAGACTAAGTAACATTTCAGATTATTTGATATTGCATGTCAAACCATTTTTAAAATGTCTAAGACACGCTGACCATATAGAATTCAAAGGACAAAACTTTCTAGATGAGAACCAATTGCTGCTGAAAGTTAATGGGGTTAGAATCAATACTGAAGAAAGCTTAATGTCTCCAGTAAGTATATCTTCAGAAACTAGAGGGTATACTCTTAAACTCTACCCAAACACACGCAAGTTAGATGCACAGCCCTTACATAATCTTACAAATAGCAAAAGCTCTTGGTATATAAGAATGCATGAACTGCTCTCTTGCTCTCTCTCAAGAGGAAATCCGTCCCACCAGAGAGTCTGAAAGTGTTTGCAAGAGCACTTTTCTCTTTCCTCGGTTCTCTGGCCGCTGCTTCTGAGCCAAAATAAGTGACAGGCTATAGAGTACGCGCTGTACTCCATGCAGAGCAGCACATAAAGACCCAGGGGAGGGGAGAGGGAAGGGAGAGGCTGAGGGGGTGGAGAGAGGAAAGAAAGGCTAGGTAGGATTATGTCACCGGGTATCCTTGGTAACCAGAAAACATCTTGTACATTCTGCTTGAGAGTTCAAGCAGCACATGGAGGAAAAATGTGCCCTGCTTCTGTCAACATCAGCATAGGAACAGGAC
Source organism: Crocidura indochinensis (assembly GCA_004027635.1). Classification (NCBI taxonomy): domain Eukaryota; kingdom Metazoa; phylum Chordata; class Mammalia; order Eulipotyphla; family Soricidae; genus Crocidura; species Crocidura indochinensis. The sequence goes on from PVKC010021695.1 coordinate 10,026, forward strand.
ATCTCTGTGCCTCAGTCAAGGTAGGAAAAGATATTTTCAAGGCCTTTCCAAATTCCAAGCATCAGACAAAAATAAAAACACCAGAGTTGAAATGTGTGCCTATGTTTGTGTGTGTGTATGTGTGCGCAGCATGAATTGGGAAGGTGAGTGTACGTGATCAGTGCTGCTGGAGTGGTGTAATGAAGACATTTCTCACAGCACAAAAGTTCAGAGGGAGGTATTATGAAGATCCCAGAGCATGGTTGGAAGGCATCACTCAATCGACTTCAGGATTAGGAGAATATTCTGCGATGAAAATGCCCAGCCCAAAGTGCCTCCCACTCTTCAGAAAGAAAACATGATTATGCCTTGTATAATCCTGTTTATAGACACATGATTCTTGTAAAGAAAGATTAATGCACTTTGTATGTCCATTACCAAGCTTATTAGAGTCCCAATAATCACAGTTAATTTATAGCTACAAGTTAAATAACATTATTTATATGTTATTAATTGTCTTACATGTGTGATATTGTATATTCACACATATATATTCACATACATGAGAAAATAGGTCTACATAATGTATTCTTGTACACAGAGTTACACACATTCATTTCCAGTCTTCATATCAATACTTTATAAAAATTCTTTCCATACTTACTTTTTTATATTTTAATTATTTCTGAGGGGCCCCAAGTGGTGCCTAGAGAACCTGGGTGGCCCACTCTCCTGTTGATACTCACATAACTTGGCTAGCAGGACAGTGCTTGGATTGGAGGATATAATTTTGCTTGGAACAGTGGTTCTGGGGACCATCAAGACAACTCTGGTGATATTTGGAGCCCTCCAAGGCCACACTCAAAAGTGTTTGGCTACAACCACAGCTCTCAGGAGATTTTGTGGTACCATAGACTGCACTTGGTTTATTGTTGCATGCCCCAGCTCTACCCCTTTATTTTTAATAGTGTTAATAGAAGCTAAGTAACTTCTTTCTGTTTTAGCACAAAGTCAATCCACTAATTTGTGCTGGGACTGGAATTTTAACCTAGACAGCATCAGAATTCATACAGGTAACCACCTGCTGAAATTGCCATGCATAAAAACGTATGAATTTTCATTGACATGCAAAAGTGTACATATGTGCCCACTCATATACATGAAGTCCAGCATCACTACTCCTATATAGAAATAGACTGTAGAATATAAAGGCAGTATAGACGACTGACACCTTAACCATAATGTTAAAGAAAAAGATTGATATTAATCACCAGAACTAATGTTGGTATATGGTCTCATGAAGTGAATAAATCATACAGTTACAGTATGATGAAATAGTAAAGCAGAAGTGGCAACGTTTTCTGCTTATTCCCGGTCACTTCAAATGAGTGCCTGCCCATCCTACAATATGATTCTCAGATGCTGTATCACTTTTCATCCTCAGCACCTTCAGGCTTTAAAGCTCTGTACATCATCTTCACCTTGAACTTCTCTGGCTACATTATACAGAAGAGCATGATGTGTCTTTTTGGAAATCAGATGAAGCCCAAGAAATGTGCCAACGATGACACTGGACATATGGCACTTAAAACAATTCTGATAGAATTCAGAATAAACTTGCCTACTGACTTCACATCTGTGGGATGCAGCTGACATGCCATTCATGACAGCACACACTAACTGCTCCCTTATGCATGCCGGGTTCACTGCTTTGCATGTGTTTCACGAGGAGGCAGAGTGTTTGAGGACTGTACTGTTCCCAGCAGCTCGCCACGTAACTCGAAGATGTGCTATCCAAACTCAAAAGTAATTCCCAAATCTGGAAGAAGCTGTCAGTCTAGATCAATTCTGTCCAAGAGCGTTCTTTGTAATCATGGGAATATTTTGTCAGTGCTCTTTCAATGATAATCACCAGTCAGATGCAACTACGAAGCATTTGAAATAGGACTTGTAGACTGACAGAATTGTTAATTAAGAAATTAAATTTTAAATTTTAAATATGCTTCATTTGACTAGTTGGTGGTTACCATGTCACCATTGTGTGCAGCTCTGGATTATACAGAGTAGAAATATTAATTGTATATTTATTCATGAAATATTGCCTCTAATTGTCACATTACCCAAATAAGCAATTTTCAGATGACAAAGTTAAAGATACAAAAGATGGTGTGCTTGCTTAAAATCACACAGTCATTTCACAGTAGAGACTGGATTACAACAAAAACCTCTTTGAGCATGTTCTTCTTTCACTGAAATGCATCTTGCTCAAATGAAAGCAGGATACAGATAAAAAGATTAGGTCTATTCACAGCTGTCAACCTGTTTTTACCTTGAAACTAATGACTTTAGCAGTAGAGAATATTTACTGCATATAGTTGTTTCAAAAGTAGCAACAGCAACAAAAGTTGGCCACAGACTTTGGGTAGAATCAAATAGAGCCAAATATGAGGGTTTATGACCAAGAAGTAATAGGATTGGCAAGCCGAGGACATAATTTGAGAATTCTATATTTAAATTTATTAATAATAGCCTAACATATTTGGAATAATAGAAACATGCTAAAATCATCCCATTAGAATCCTTACTAATTGACTGACAGCATAGTGCCCCAGTTATTCTCTGGTTTTATTTAGCTTTATTTGTTCTTTGCCTTTCTATACCCAAACAGTTATAGATTGTTATAAAACCCAAAAGTATTTTGGAGTCATGGGAATGCAAAAAAGTCTAAGTGACACAAAACATTTTAATTTGTTTTACTTGTTCTTTTTTTATTAACATTTACAACACAGAAATTGTGTTTATTTTTTTCTCCCCCCACCCAAATCTGTACTCAATAAAAAATGTTTCCAAACTGGCATGCCAAGTTTCCATTCAAATACCACTTTATTTTATATCCCTGGGCGAACCCTCCTAAAAACAAAGATTTACACTGAAGCCTAGATGGATTGACTTACTGTTGAAATAGTGAGATAAATTGCCTCACAGCCATGTGAGCAATGTAGGTCTCCACAGCATTGAGAAGGGCTCCTCTAAAAGGACCCCACTTCTTCAAAAGAGAAGAGTGTTGTACTCTCCATAGAGAATAGGGAAATTTGTTTATAGCCCCCAAAACACTTATTCTCATCAATAGCTGCCAGACAGTTTGAAAAATTTCCTAACTCTTTTCTAAGGTATCCTGACTATTATGCTGACTTATTTCTCTCTGGGTCACATATTGACGAAAAATATAAAAACAACTGTTTGAAGAAATCTTCACCCAGTTCATTGTACAGGTTCCCTTTTTCCTTTACCCCCAAGACACTCCCAAGTCACTTGGGTAAGGTTTAGAGTCAAAGTGTGACAATAGTAATAAGAAAGAGACTATGAAGGAATATTTACTTTGCAGGATTCCATATTGACATAGAAGTTTTCTGTATATATGGTCCCCAATTTTAGACAGAATGCCTTACTGGGAATTTATCATAAAGCAGATCATTAAAAGGAAAAGTTGTGATTGTGCCTGCTATTTCCAATTCAACAAGCATTTACTGAACACACCCACTGTGTTTTAGGCTCAAATATAAACTTTGCCCATTTTGTGTGACATTAAAATAAATGACCTACACATTAGAATAAATAAGGCATAAAGTAAAGAATCATCATATTTTTAAGTCTGAGTCCTGTGAAAAGAGCTGTAGCATAAATGGCAGACTAGTGACCTTGAGAAGATGCTTTGGACACTGGGTTTAGGACACATTATATGCCAGACTAAATTGACACAAATATTTTATTTCTGCTTTAATTAAATTTCAAGCAGGCTACTGACACCTTGTGAACACTTCTTATGTGAAAATTAGACGATATAAATCCCACTGGAATTTCAGTGACTCATCAATCTGCAGCTTTCCCTATCACTCTTGGCCCACTTAGCCCACATCTGTTTCAGAGCTGATGTTTCCTGACTGCAAATTCAGGATTTGTCCTAGCCTGACTTGTTGACCTCAATGTTTTAGATGGGAGAAGATGATATTCACATGCCATATTTCCACCATCTCTTCACTTTACTCAAAGAGTCCTTTATCACAATGAACTGTCCATCCTACCTCAGAGGAGAAAGCATGTCAGATACTTTAATATATCTCTAACAATTAAGAAGTCATTTTCAGTGCCAAGTTTTAGTGCTCCTGGAACCTGAATAGTTTTGTATTATCCCTGAGTCATTAGGAAAAATAGGAAGAAATATACCTTCAAAGGCATGAAGGAAATGAGACCTTGGACTGGTGTGATAGTAAAGCAGGTAGGAGGGGGGCCGGGCGGTGGCGCTGTAGGTAAGGTGCCTGCGCTAACCTAGGACGGACCGCGGTTCGATCCCCCGGTTCCCCATATGGTCCCCCGTGACTGCCAGGAGCGACTTCTGAGTGAATAGCCAGGAGTAATCCCTGAGCGTCACCGGGTGTGCCCCCCCCCCAAAAAAAAACCAAAAAAAAATAAATAAAGCAGGTAGGACACTTGACTTGCATACAGCAAACTCAAGTTCCATTCCTAGCAGCACAATGAGCCTTACCAGGTATGATTCCTGAGCAAAGAATCAAAAATAAACCTTGAGCACCATAGCATGTAGCCAAAAACGCAAAAGAAAAAAATGATACTGCAGAGAGCTCCTATGAAGCAACTACTCTTCAACCATAGGCAAAACTCTATGTAGAAGCAAACAAATGATACTTAATTTATTCACAAGATGCAAATTGCATTAGTTCAAAAGTATCTAAGCACATTTGCAATTATGTTTAAAGTATGATGAAAGGAATAAGCATATTAGGGCATCATTAGTTTATACTCAAAAGTTATTCAAGGATTATGGTAGAGGTTTCCAGAAATTATTTTGAATTATAAGAATATAATCTCAAATAATCTGACTTAATGGGTTGAGTATGTTGCTTGATTGTTCAGTCAAAATCTGAATTTTAAAAGCACCCAATAATTATCATATTTAGCTATAAATCGGTGGCCTGGTTTAAGAATTCCATATTTCTCTGATAGGGAGGGAACAACAATAAAGGGAAAATTAACAGGTTGAATATTGTATACTTGAAACTCAACTATGAGTAGCTGTTAGGAAGGATGCAATCATGCAATTTGCCATAACATCAATGGAACTGGAAGTTATTGTATTAAATAAAATAAGTCAGAAGAATGATAAATACATCGTGATAACACTTATATGTGGTATTTAGAATAATTGCATGAAGAAATGCAATTGTCCAAATGGAAGTTGCCTCAAACACCTTGGTTCCAAAGTGTAGTGCTGAGAAGGAAAGAAACTGAGTGGAGGAGTAAAAGCAGAAATACGTAAGGATGGGAGTCAGGGACCAAGTGGTCTCAGGTGCATTGGTAGAGATAAAAAGGGACAGAACTAAATATTCAAGTCAACGTTAATAACAGTGGACTCAAGAGATCCACATTTTAAGAATCTAAACTTTAAACGGGCCTGTTATACTGGCAGGCTAGGGGACAATGGTGGTGGTGGTATGGGATGCACTCTGGGAATATTGGTGAAGGGAGATCGACACTGGTGATGGAATTGGTCCTGATCCATTGTATGTCTGAAACCCAAGTATGAAGGACTTTGCAAATCACAATGGTTTCAATAAAAGAAAAGAAAATTTAAAAAGGGAAACAGCTATAAATAACCTTATAATTCATGGTTCCTTAACAAAAAAGGAGACAGTCAAACAGAAAGACTGAAGGAGACAGAAAAACAAAAAAAAATAATTCTGCCAGAAAAATAGAGCAAAGGGTAATGAACTTGCCTTGCTAATTAGTAACCCAAGTGATCTCCAGCACCATATGTGGGGTCCCGTGAGCCCTGCCAGGAATCATCCCTGAGCACAGAAACAGGAGTGAGTCCTAAACACTGGTAGGTGTGTTCCAAAAGCAATAATAATAATAACCGAACAATAATCATCATCATCATCAGGTGGTAGAGAGGAAAACTACAGACTTTATTTTGAAGAAATCTATAGAAAGATCATTATTCTCTATAGCCTTAAAAGGAAAATCTTAATTCTCTTTTATTCTCCACAAAGAAGGAAGCAAATTTTGAAGCAAATCTAAGAAGAAATTATCTTGAAAGTTTAAAAAAAAAGTCATTGGCATCTTGGAAAACATCTTATATAAATTTTTTTATTGATTTCCCTTAAATGCAGACAAATATACAATATACAGGTTATTTTTAATTTTGTGAAGATATTTCACTACTGAAGTGAGAGAAATGAACAAGGAACAATTGTATAATTTACTATAATAATTCAAAATAACTAAAATATAAAATCTGAGATTTTCATTAAAGTTACTCATATCTGTTAAAAATTTTGTGTGTGTGTTTTTTTAAATTTTGTGTTTAGAGCTTGCTGATGTCTAAAGTGAACAGGTTTAGGATTTATGTTAACATTATATTGGAATGTGAGGTGAGGTTAAGAGGATTAAGCAAAATATAATATTTCACTTTGGCAAATATAAAATTTATACCTGTACAAAATTTTGATACAGGTATTTCCCAATGCTTGGGCTCTGCAGTCCTTAGGGTCCACATGGGCTACACTGAGTGGTGCTCAGGGAGAATATGTGGTACCAAGGATCAAACTCAGGGCCTCAGAGACATAATAACTGTGCATGCTTCAGATCTGAATGTAGGGTTTTCTGGAAGAATATCTAATGTGAACTTTTGAGAATTGCTTCCTATTTTTTATACCATATAGGCATTTTCATACAGATGTAAATAAGACATATACTTTTTAAAAAGTGGTGCCATTTAGCAACATGTAACAAGACATAGCTTAATAGAACAAGGAATGCAAGATCACAAAGGGAAAAATCCTGGACTGCTCCAGTCCTAAATTATAGAAAAGAGAAAAGAAGGAAGAAAATAATTGAGGGTAGAGGTAAGAAGAGGTGAATGGTGGTAACAGCAGCAGGCAAGCACATTGGTGTCGTAGAGATATATGTATATATCTAAAACCAGAATCAACAGTAATGAAAGAAGGAGACCTGAGCTACAACTGAATGCAAAAATGTGTCTGTCCGAATGACTAAAGAAACTGTGGTACATATACACAATAGAATATTATGAGCCATCAGGAGAGATGAAGTCATGACCTTTTCCTATACATGAATGCACATGGAATCTATCATGCTGAGTGAAATAAGTCAGGAGAGAGAGAGAGAGAGAGAGAGAGAGAGAGAGAGAGAGAGAGAGAGAGAGAAATAACTACACTGAGAACTACCATAATCATGTGAATGAATGAGGGAACTGGAAAGCCTGTCTGGAGTACAGGTAGGGGTGGAGGGATGGAGGGAGATTTGGGACATTGATGGTGGGAATGTTGCACTGGTGAAGGGGGGTGTTCTTTACTTGACTAAAACCTAATCATAATCATATTTGCAATCAAGATGTTTAAATAAAGCAAAAAAGAAAACAAAAGAACTGTAGGAGCATAAAAAATGTGTGTGTCAACGAGGCAGGCTAGGAACTTAGAGACTGGTCTAATGGTGGAGAAAACGTCAGTCTGGTTGTGAGATTGGTGTTCAAACATTGTATGCTTGAAACTCTATTTTGAATAATGCTGTAAATCACAGTTCCTTAATTAAAAATCCATCAATTAAAATAACTCAGCTAGAGTTTCCTGTTTTTTTAAAAAATTGTTGCTGTGCTTAAAACTACTCCTGGATCTATTTTGGACATTGTTCCAGGTGGTAGCTTAGAAGATCATGTATCTCTAAGAAGTGAACCTACTCTCCTAGAAGCAAAACAGACTCTCTTCTGGACTATTTCTCTCGTCTACCTTTGGTCTTAGCTCAATACCGTATACATACGCACACGCACACACAAGTTCACAGAAGAGTCTAATATACGCAGAATAAAGACATTCTAAGTGGGAATTTTTTCTGACCTTTAACACATAAGAATGATTTATTGCTAACAGTACTTAATGTGATGGCTTTAGAAATGTGCTTACCACATTTCCTTGGGACAAT
>PVKC010021696.1:0-18037 GCA_004027635.1 Crocidura indochinensis
AAGCTCGCATATGATCCAGCTATACCACTCCTAGGAATAAACCCTAGGAACACAAAAATACAATACAAAAATCCCTTCCTTACACCTATATTTATTGCAGCACTATTTACCATAGCAAGACTCTGGAAACAATCTAGATGCCCTTCAAAAGACGGATGGCTAAAAAACTGTGGTACATATACACAATGGAATATTATGCAGCTGTCAGAAGAGATGAAGTCATGACATTTTCCTACACATGATGTACATGGAATCTATCATATTGAGTGAAATAAGTCAGAGAGAGAGAGAGAGAAAAATGCAGAATGGTATCACTCATCTATGGGTTTTAAGAAAAATGAAAGACATTCTTGCAATAATAATAATTCTCAGATACAAAAGAGAAAAGAGCTGGAAGTTCCAGCTCACCTCATGAAGCTCACCACAAAGAGTGATGAGTTTAGTTAGAGAAATAACTACATTTTGAACTGTCCTAATAATGAGAACGTATGAGGGAAATGGGGAGCCTGTCTAGAGTACAGGCTGGGGGGTCGGTGTGGAGGAGGGAGATTTGGGACAATGGTGATGGGAACGTTGCACTGGTGATGGGTGGTGTTCTTTACATGACTGAAACCCAAGCACAATTATGTATGTAATCAAGGTGTTTAAATAAAATATAAAAAAAGAAGAAAGAAAAATCAGGAAGAAAGAAAGAAAGAAAGAAAGAAAGAAAGAAAGAAAGAAAGAAAGAAAGAAAGAAAGAAAGAAAGAAAGAAAGAAAGAAAGAAAGAAAGAAAGAAAGAAAGAAAGAAAGAAAGAAAGGAAGGAAGGAAGAAAGAAAGGAAGAAGGAAAGAAAGAAGAATGGGAGAAATAAAGATAAAAAGAAAAAAGAGAAAGAAAGAAAAAGAATGGAAGGAAGGTAGAAAGGAAGGAAAAGAAAAAAATATTTACTTAGAAAAAAATAAGGAGAAAGGGAAAAAGAGTATTTGAGAAAAAGGAACTTAAAAGAGCCCAGAATGGTTTTTGAGGGGTTCTATATAATACATACAGATTTTCTTTCCAAGAGTTTTCTGAATACATAAAAGTTAATCAGGTAACCCGAGTAATAGTATAGCTTGTAGGGTATTGCCTTGCATGCAATCAACCTGAGCTCAATCCCTGGAACACTGAGTTCAATCACCTGAGACTATAAAGAGTAATTCCTGAGTGCAGAGTCAGGGATAATCCTTGAGCACTGTATAGTGTACTCCTTCCCTCCAAAAGCATGAAATGGTATTGTCACAGGGAATTACTTGCACTATTAATGATCTTTTAATAATCTCATCATTACCTTTCAATTCTCCTGTAGCTTCTCCTTCCTCAGACATCCATCCAACTCTGGGTTGGCCTTGAATTTTTACATCTGGATGATATCTCAGTTTCTCTATCTCCAATAAGTTCAAGATTTGCATCTCAAAGGAATGTAATTTTCCAACCCTTGGGCAACTTCAGGACTGACTGATCTCTTCTTTATGTGCTATTATTCCCCAAAAATTCATTTCCAGGGACCACCTTCTGATATGTCTGAATACAAAGACTGTGAGCGTGGTATGAGATGCTACAGATACAAACAGACAACTTAAGCAGGAATGGGACTCAAATACCCTGGGAATAGAAAGCTAAAGAGAAGCAGGATAGGAGAGTGTAGGGACAAGACCAGAGCAGAATTCAGATGAGAGACAGAAGAAAAAGAGAAGAGAGAGGGTAGGGGAGGGAGAGAAAGAGAGACAGACAGAGAGAGAGACTAGTAAAAAGGAGAAAGGAGTGTTATATTGGGGAGAGAAAGAGAGGGCAAGAGAGAGACAGACAGACAGACAGACAGACAGACACACAGAGAGACAAAGAGAGACTGGTAAAAAGGAAAGGCCTGCTTATTGGGTAGGGACCTGGTTCTATCAAAAATACAATGCAGAAAAGAATCTGTTGGAAATCCAAGAGCAATTTATGGCTCAGTGCCTTCAGGGTTTGAAAATCTGGGAAGTATGGATAAGATAAAAATTTAATAAAAGGAGTCAGATAGAGAAGTTTAAATTCTGCTATAGAAAGCAGAGGTTTCAAAATGTGTAAACAAAGAAGTCAAAAAACAATACCCACATTCTTCTAACTACGTGCCACAGTGTTCTGGAAACAAGCATTTCCCCGAGACCCAGACCCCTGGGAGCACATCTTTGTGGTAGGCTTGTCTGATGAGAAGGGCCCTGAGCCCTCCTCAGGCTTCCTGATGTAGGAATATGTCTTTCTTTGTAAAAGGAGCTAGTTGACAGAATTGGGTGGGACTTTGAGGAACCAGAAAGGGAGCAGTTCCAATTAAGAGCAATGGCCCCATCCCTACCTCACCCCTGCCTCACCTGGGGCTACTACTAGAATACTCAGGGCCTTGAACACACCACTGTGATGTGAATAAGGGGCAGAGAAGTTACAGAGAAGGACCACGAGGGGCACATATTGGCAGGCTCTTGTGACAGAAACAGGAAGGAAAGCAGGTTCAAAAACAACACTGTTTTTAAGAAAATCTGGTTTGTTTCTTGGGCCACATTCAGTGATGCTCAGGGGTTACTCCTGGCTATGTGCTCAGAAATCACCCCTGGCTTGCAGAACCATATGGGAACCTGGAGGATCAAAAAGCAGTCTGTCCTGGGTCAGCTGCGTGCAAGGCAAATGCCCTACTGCTGCGCCATCGCTCCAGCCCCTTTAAGATAAAATTTTCAAGTCTGGCTCTCACCAGGTCCCCTGGAGACTTATTACAGAACATTTTGAGTTTTTCCTAAACACTTTCAAAAGATAATTAACCTAATTTGGCATGTTATAAAGTCATTTTAAATTTCTATTTGGTGAATAGAATAAGCTATTCTGCAGCATGTATGATGTCGGAGGTAAACTAGTTCTATCAAGCTGGAGCCACCCATTCTCTGGGGAGATGCAACCCTAGAGCCAGAGGCTGCTGGTTATCACCCATAATCCTGCCACCTGAAAAGGGTCTGTGCCTGTAATGTGGCCCAGTTTAAAACCTAATACTAGCATTTAAAGGAGAGAAAAATCTCATTCAAATCACATTTCCAGTAACTCTGATTTATTTTATTTATTTTGAGTTTTTTGGGAGGCCACACACAGCTGCATTCAGTGGTTATTCCTGGCTATGCTCTCAGAAATCACTCCTGACAGGCTCAGGGATTCCAGGGATCAAACCCAGGTCCATTCTGAGTCAGCCACATGCAAGGCAAACACCCTACTGCTGTGTTATTGGTCCGGCCCATACTCTGATTTATTTTAAAAAGATTTAGCTCTTTTTATGTCACCACTCCACCATCACCATCACCAAAAGTCCATCTCAATTTCTTTTTCTCTTGTTTTTCAGATGTTTTTAAACTAACTCCAAATTAAAGAACAAGCCATGGAGGAGGTCATCTAGATGCATAAATTGTAATTACATGATTCCCTTAATCTTGACAAAGATTTTCACAACAAAGTCCTAAGCTAGTCTTTGCCCAGAAAAGTACTGGATATGTAACCCTTATTCTGATTATAAAGAAAAGCATAGATATTTTAATCAACCTGCCACCTTAACTACCTTGATTATGTCTAACAATGGGGACAAATAAGCACATCTTAAATTATAACAGGAAATTGCACTGAGAGTCCAACTTCAGCAAGAGTGGTTCTGGAGTTCACCATTCTCCATTAGCTTTATTTCTGATACGATCCACATTTTAAATCTGAAAGGCAAAAAAATAGAAGCCAAATATAGAGACAGCAGGTCAATGATTGATAAAGGGGATCCATTCCAAAGGAAATCATAAATCAAGCCCTAGAGAGAAACTGTCAATTTCCTCTCCATATTTGAGTTCCCTCAGAGCAGAACCTACCTTCTCCTGTGGTTTTTATTTGCCATGCCCACCATATCAAAGTTTTCTCACAGGTGTTGCTACATTTCATGTTATTCATGCAACCCAGATTACTCCTGGCTCTGTTCTCAGAAGTTACCCCTTGCAGACTCGGAGAACCATATGTGATGCTGGGAATTAAACCCAAGTCAGCTTCATACAAGGCAAATGCCTCACCTGCTGTGCTATTGCAATGGACACGAGATCTTCATTCTTTTGTAATCACAGTAAGCCCACTTAAAAACACATCCTTGTACCAATTTTTTGAATGTTTTATTTAATTAAAAATAATTTTGTATCATACTTTATTGTGCTAAGAGATCTCTCCTGGCAGAACTTAAAAGACTGTATATGGTAGCAGGGATGGAAGTGGATTCAGACAAGTGCAAGGCAAATTTCTTACACCCTGTTTTTACTCGCCACTCTAGCTTTGGACTTGTATAGCTGATTCCATCTTCTAGATGGCATTACCCCGTCCATTCAGTTATTTGGTGAAATTCTATTATGATTGAGCAAAATTGTCGTGCCTTTCAAGGCTGACATATCCCAGAGACAAACCAAAGCTGAGTCTCTTGAAGGGAGTCTGGAAGAGTAATTCCTTTTCTTTGAGGATCTTTGAATATGTAGATCTTGAATTGTTCTTGCCATGAAATTCAGGTGTACACCCATTTCCCTTATTCTTTGCACAAGTGGTGGTGACATTTTAGGAGTTGTGCTGGTTATCAACTTGACTTGTCACTGCCACCAAGAACAAAATCTTCAGGCTCCAGAGTTTTCCGAGCTATTAGATAAACAGTTTACTCAGGGATCTTTTTGGATTCAGTGGAACTGGGGCATGGTGAGATCTTGCAGCAGTAGCCAGCTCTTAAGTATTTATTGCCAATGCATCAGATATGCAACCCATGCTTAGTATAGCAAGGTGCTGGCTCACTTTGAGAGGGTATTAACTTTCTAGTTATTGCTCACACAAACATGATATCTTGTTTCTTGTTTCTCCCCTGTGGGTTTTTCTTTTATTCTAGTTTACAATCTTTCCTAAGTAGTCTGATTTTGCTGGTATTTCCCAGTGCCCATAAAACCCACCACCACAACTCAAATTAGTTCCACATGGGAACACAGCCATAAAAGTAGACCCACTTTTCTCTTCCCCATTTGTCATTTCAATCACCAAAGACATACAAATTAAAAAGAGAAAGAGAGCAAAAGAAAAAAAAAACAATAAAGCACCTAATGTCCCATGTCCTCTTGTTTATTTGAGGATGTTGATTACCTAGAGGTATTTTTTTTTCTTGTAAAGTAATTTATTTTAAATAAAAAAAGGTCAGGCAGCTCTTTCATTTATCACTATTACAAAGGAGTCTAACCCAGTGATGGAGAAAGGGAAGGAGAAATTAATTACAAGTCAGAAGATGCAATAACACTCCTGGTAATTGTGACAAAATTTTTAAGTTAACATTTCTGTCACCGAGAGAAGTTTGATTAATTTTACAATTGGAGATGCTATCGCCAGAATATTGGGGGGGGGGTTGAGGGGGGAGAACGGAGGACATAGTTGTTTGCCGTTTGAGATGTAGATGGCTTCTTTAAAACTCAGAATGTATCTGCAAGGCACCTTCACACTTTATTAACAGCTCAATCAGTGCCATGCTGGAAATAATTAGCCAAGAAACCATGGAGTAAATAGATCCTTACTGGAAAAACACGTGAAAAGAAATACAGGCAATGTGCCTTCTTTCTAGCTCTAACAAAGCAGACCTTGTTTTCTGTGTTACAAAGTACCCTGGGAAGACCCCTGTTGCCACTGCAATTTTCCCTTAAGGAAATGAAACAAGAGAGCAGTCAGCAGTTATACTTTTCCAGTGGCAATTCTTTCAAGAGTTTACACAAGGGAGGAATAGGGGAGAATCAAAGCCTAAACAATAGAAATTAAGAGAAAGAAAAATGTGTATTAATAACATTTTAAAGTAGCTTAAAGTCCTTTTAGGTTTGAATTCATCAACCACCAAAGTAGTATATTGGCCTCAAATGAACACACCCTTAACACATAGTTTAGATTAGGGCATGTTCTATGCACAGAAACGTATTGATTTATTTTTATAAGTGTGAAAGTGTTTCCATGTATTGTTTTATTTTGCAGGGCTGGGAGTCGAAGCAGAATCTTACACATTCCAAAGCAGGCACTCATTCTATTATGAACCACATCCCCATTTTTTACATGTCTATTTGTATATCTTAAGCATACAATGCTACTATATTACATATACTATAAAATTGCCAATAGCCTTCTATCACCATCTATGTGATCCTTCTATTTCCTATGCCCTTTAGTAATCTCAATCCAGTTGTCTAGTCTAGTGTTTCATTTCATTGGCCACTATCTGATCTTATTCATAATATAAGTTCTAAGTGTCTAACCTTATTAATTGTTTTGATTTAAGAATAACCCTTTTATATAGTTATCTACAGTTATATTAATTTATTATGTATTTTGACACAAAGTTAAGAAATTTATCTTACATCATCACCTAGATACATCATATATAATACATATTCAGCTTGTGGTGAAAAGATACAGAGGTTACCCATTTATCTGGCATATGTTACTAACAGTCAATTAAAGTTGTGTGTGTATATATGGTATATGTAAGAGAGGGGAAAGAGAGAATATATAGAGGGAAAGAATATATAAAGACTATATAACGTTTTATTTATTTATAATTATAAATAACTATAGTAGTATAGTTACCTACTATTATTTTGTATTGTCTGTTATTAATGTTAATATTTAATTGTGTATAAATTATACCTTAACACAGATATATATGTATGAGACAAGAATAAGATTCCAAATAATCCATAGTTCAGACATCCACTGGGAGATTTGAAAGACTTCCCCTGGGATAAGAGGGCATTATGCATTCATTCCCAGACAGCCTGACTCCAGAGCCTGTGATTTTGACCAGGATTAGAAAATCAGTCTCAGGGCCAAATACAATCTACTATCTATTTTTTATATAAAATTCTCTTGGAACACAGCCACACTCTTTCAATTTACACATTGTCAATGACTAGTTTTCACTATGAGAACAGTATTAGATAATTGTAATGGAAACCTATAGCTCCTAAAACAGAAATGTTGTTTGTTTTCCTTGTATTAAAATGTTTATTACTTTGTGGGTTTATCCATGATGCTGTGCTTCCTATTAGGAGACTTTACCTTCACTTTTACCATATAGAATAGGGTTAGACACTGTCGGCCACTGAAAAGAGCAGTGGCAAGAAAAATGTGAAACTAATGGAATGGAAAGCTTATTTGGAATACATATAGACTGGTTTCTCAACGTACTGAAGACCCCCAATAGTGCTATACACTATTACATAAGATTTTTACATAAAACCTAATACTCTACTCTTGGAGGTAAACCAAAAAAAGTTTCTACATATATGAGCCCTCTGGTCCAGGAGATGGTAATTTCTGCATGGCTCACTGAATTATTGACAAGAAAGCAAGCCTGGAAGACCAATATTCCTTTCTTTCAACATAAATCAAAAAGAATTTCATTGCAAACTATAATCTGAGGTTATGGCTCACATTGATGTCACAAATTACTACTGAGGAAGTTTGAGAACCTGTCGATGCTTTTAAATTTCATAGAATAGCAAAAAATGCTAGCAGTTCTAGTCAGGAAACAGTAACTTCCCCCAAGAGTGTGGGCTATTTAACTGTATAAGGGGGGAAGACAAATGTAATACTATCAGTGGGAAGGAAAAGAGCTAACAGGACAATAGCACACGAGAAAGGTAAAACAATAAAGGGATGAGCAATGATTTTTGCTGACTGCTGTTGTTTGCTGTGAATAGACATTAACTAACACTCAGAAAGTTTGTGATCCAAACTGATAGCTTGTGCAGTGTTTATGTCAGTTAGAAAAGAAAATCCAAGAGCATGAAAGTTGGACAGGGATGCTTCAGTACCCATAGTAGATGAAGTGCTAGATATTCACATATATTAAAATTTACAGTAACTAAAGAACTGCATTGACTAAAGAGTAAATGAATAAGAAAAAACTAAATACCAATCTTTAGTTTTGGAATTGACTCAGATAGAATACATATCTTACATGGTCAAGGCCTTGATTTTGACCCCCTGGTAACAAATGGCCCTTCTAAATCTATGGGCTAAAATCTTTTTCAATGAAGGGCCAAAGAAGTAGTAGAATTGCATCTTTGCATGTCTACATCTCTGGATCTGATCCCTAATATCCAGGAAATTTACCTATGTATAGTTTTAGAAATTTAAAAAGACAAACTTAAAAATATATAGTTCAAGACTAGGGAACAACAAGGCAGTTAGGATACATGGCATCAATGTTCTTGATATAGTTTGATTTCCAGCACCATTTGGTCCTACAAACATCACCTGCTACAACATTGGAGGCCACTGGCACCACTGAGGTGGCCTAGATTTCCTCTTATGACAGACAGAGCTGCATTGCATTCTGTATCCTCGGAGACTTACACTGTCTGGTTGGTTCAAATTTTCTGTGGGGCCCTTGGGTCTCTTGAGTTGTGCTTAGGAATTCCACCATCCCCAAAATACATACAGACTACGTAGACAAAAAAGAAAGCATTTAGGTGCCAGAGCAGTGGCGCAGCAGTAGGGCATTTGCCTTGCACAAAGCTGACCTAGGACAGACCACGATTCAATCCCTAGGAGTCCCATGTGCTTCCCCAAGCCAGGAGCAATTTCTGAGTGCATAGTCAGAGTAACCTCTGAGCGTCACCAGATGTGCTTCAACGCAAAAGAAGGATTAAAATCAATGGCAGTATTTAATAATTAGTATGTACCTAGATCTCTTCCCTTTAAAGGTTAATAATACTAAGTTAAACAAGTTAAAGGGGCACTATTGTTTATATTTCCATACTCTCAGCATGAGGTAATTAAAGCATGAAGGGAGAGACCTTGAAAAGGATTTTAGAAATGTTTGGTCTGCTGACAACATAATAAAACCTTTATTGTTTAAACTGTATAAAAGTCACAGAACAGCCTATGAGCTATTATATTAATTAAGAGTTTACATGATAATCAAAGGATACTTTAGTTACAGTGGACAACACATAAAACAACCACATTAGTAAACATAAATTTAAAAAGGAGTAAAGTCCAGGAAGACACTCAAAATTGTTTTGACAATTAGGAAATATTTCATAACAAATAGTTATTCATTTTTGTTAGGTAACACACAACTATTACCCAAATACCCAAAAGGTAACCGAAAGGTGTTCCCCAATTTCCTCCTTTCTCTTCACCTATTCCTTTGTCATGTAAAAGTCTACCAGGATCTCACTTGACCCTCCACCTGTTGGTTAAATTTATACTGGAGAAATAAAGAGACTTGTGTTTTGATTTGACATGCTGAGTAAAACTACAAAGTGAGAAGTCACTGACTGACTCCATGATAATCTCCTGACTAGCATGGTTTATTAATTCTTCATGGATACCCAGTTCAGACCCATTCACCTAGGGTTAGAGATACTGTGTGGGGATTATTTTACAACTAAATGGCATGAGAATTACTTTCTACATTTTGACCTGTAAGAATACAACTACATGCTGGTGGGGTTTTTACTACACAGTAGAAGATGATGTAATTCTATAAAACTTAGGAAATATCCCAATCAAACCAGCAATTCTGCTTCAAAAAATTTATCCTAAGTGGGGGTAGAAGGGAATAATAGATGTACAAACTCAGCTGAATTACAAGAATAATTCTGATCGAATGCACCAAGTTTAAAAGGGAAGGGAACCTCCATCCATCTAACAATAGGTTATCAAGGTAAAATGATATCTGACATATCAATACTAGCAATACTGTTGTGTTTCTGAAACTCCTATTGCACAAAATATTTAAGGCGGGGTAAAGCTTCCAAACATAGTATAAATGACACAGTAATAGTGATTATTTATGCATAAGTTTCCTATCTCAAAAAAAGATGTTGACAAAGAAATGCATGCCTCTACAAAACGTGTGTGTTTTGTAGAAAGATGAAAGGTTCAATCTTAATCAAATCATTTCTTGTTTTCTAAATGTTTCTTTATAGAGCCAGAAATAATTTTTTTTGGTTTTTGGGTCACACCTGGTGGTGGTGCTCAGGGGCACTCAGAAATTGCTTGTGGCAGGCTTGAGGGACCATATGGGATGCTGGGAATAAAACCTGGGTCCATCCTGGATTGGCTGTGTACAAGGCAAATGCCCTATCGCTGTGCTATCTCTCTGGTCCCAAGTTTTAGTTTTGAAAAAGAATATAGAATAAGGGATAGGAGAAGAGTATAGCAGGTTAGATTCTTGCCTTGTATAGGGTTGACCCAGATTTAATCCCCAGGATCCCATATGGATCCTCAAGCACTGCAGGAGAATACTGAGCACAGAGTTAGGAGTTAGTCCAGAGCATCACCAGTGAAAAATAAATAAATAAAATCCAATATAGAACAAAACAAATTTGAGCTTTCATTTTAGTAATTTCTTTTTTTTTTTTTTGGTTGTTTTTTGGGTCGGCAGTGCTCAGGGGTTACTCCTGGCTCCATGCTCAGAAATTGCTCCTGGGAGGCACGGGGGACCATATGGGGCACCGGGATTTGAACCGATGACCTTTTGCATGAAAGGCAAACGCCTTACCTCCATACTATTTCCCGGGCCCCCATTTTAGTAATTTCTATGAGGAGGTGAAAGGTGAGTGACAGAGATAGTATTTGCAAAAATAAAGGACCAATTAATTAATTGTATCATAAGTGTAGACTCATCTAAATTAAGTATTTCACCAGTTTTTCCTGATACACTACTTTGCCTGAGAGAGAAAAGCAGCAAGATGCCAGCTGGTAAAAATCCAGGAATCACACAGATATAGGGAACCACCAGAAGAAAAATATTATTCAAACTGCTATCTCATGTTACTTCCTGGGAGCCATTTTCCTGCTTGAGATCCCAGGATTCCATGCTGTTTGTGAATCTTTATTTGCACCTGGAGGAAAGCAAACCGACTTGCAAGACAGAAAGAATTTCATGGTGAGCATGTCCAGTGGTACTTTTTTGATTTTTTTTTTTTTTTTGGCTAAAAAGAAATGATCAAAAGTAAGGACTCCATTAGAAGTGGTGTCACTGAAACAGATTTTCTCTCTCCTTTCTAAAAGCAGTAGAAAAAAATGTTAAAAGGCAACATGATAGAAAGCTTTTAGTTTGGATCTGTGTACACAGTATCAGTTCTTCTGATAGGAAGTGAGTTCTACCTTTGAAAGTGTGGGCTTCATGCAGGGACGTGCTCCGCTGTTTCTTCAACACTACTTCACTCTGTCAAACCCTCTCTCTGTTTTTGTCAGGGAGAAAAGGGGATGGCAGAGGGTCAGCTCAGAGTCTTCTGGTTCATTTAATTTTGAAATGCTACTGAAATTTATGCCCTTTCTTAAATTTCCTGTCTACATAATTAACTAAACAACATAGAGAATAGAGAAAACCAACTAAAATTCTAATGGTACCAGTTTTTTAATACTCATTTATTTTCAGTAATGATTTTTTTTTTTTTTGGTTTCTGCATCATGCCCAGTGGCACCCAGGGCTTACTCCTGGTTCTGCACTCAGAAATCGCTCCTGACAGGCTTGGGGGATCAAATGGGATGCTCGGAATCAAATCTAGGTCCACCCTGGATCGGTCGCATGCAAGGCAAATAACCTACTGCTGTGCTATCTCTCTGGCTTGATTTTTCTAATATTTTTAGCCCCAAAAGTTTTGAAAATTGCATCTTTATGCACCTAGAATTATCTTCACTTATTAAAACCACGATTTCCCATTTTCAAAGGAAAAACTAAATGGATTGAAGAAAGACAATATCCGCTATGTAGAAAAGTATCATTGTAAAGTAATAAATTAGAAATACTTTCTATTTCTTAAAACTTTGTCTTCTTAGTATCTACATTTGTATTTCCTTTATCACAGAAAACTAACTGTAGCTTGTTACCCTAAAATAATACAATCGCACACTTTCCAGACACAGAAGCAAAACCAGATGACTGTGGGAAAAATTTAAGTATGTAGTTTTAGGGCCAGAGCAATAGTACAGCAGGGAGGGCATTTGCCTTGCATGTGGCTAACCTGGAGTTATATTCTCAGCATCCCAAAGTACATTGCTTTTATTATATTTGTCATGCCTCCGCACACCTTTGGCAACTAATTGAGAAGTATGTATAATAATTCCTAATAAATATATGGTATTTCGATTAGGTTAATAAGACAGTGTTAAGTCTGGTGAGTCTTCAATATAATAAATGCCTCCTGGCTCATATTAAAATTTTAGCTATCTGTATTTCACTCCTCTAATAATCTTAGCGATTCATTTAAGTCCTTTAGAGAGTTTTGGTTCAGATATGCCATATGTTCGCATTCTCCCTTAGAGTTAAATTCTAGATGGTCTTTATTGGGACTGAGGTAGAAAGGGTGTTGTGTTATCAAAGGCTTTGGAAGGAAAAACGGATATCTCAAAGAGAGCTATCATAATATGCCATGATCTAACCTCAAATGAATTTGAGAGGGAGAGACTGGGTGTGTGGTATGTGAGGCAAGGAAAAAGAAGACACAAGGAAGGCTTAGAGATTAGCAGATAAGTGAAGCTCTTACCTTCCAGGAATGGGTCTGTCTTTATTTCCCCAAAACTTAACAATTGTCAGTAAGAAGTAATTGCTATGAGATGTGATCTTAAGATACACCTATGTTAGAATTCAAATAGCAGCATTGCCACCCGTGGTTATAATGATCTTTATAGTAGGAGATCTGTAGGGAGCATTCTTAGGCTCTGATTGCAGAGGTTTTGAAGGTCATTCTTGAAATATTACATTTAATTGGCCCCATGAAGGAAGAAAAAAAATAAGGAGGAGAAAAGTATGCCATGTTTGGAAAGAGCAACAAGATAAATAAAAACAAGTCTCAGAATTCTTGGGGATAAAACATGTTTGCAAATGAAAAAGTTTGTGGAAGTAGTTATAAAGAGCTTTCACTGTGAAGCCTTTAGAAGCAATAAGCTTAAACCCCAGAGGCAGCAGACCTTCCAAGTTAAAACAGTAAATAATTTGATTGAGATAAAGATTAATAGCTGAAATCATGTGAGTCAGTCAGAGGCACCAGAGAGCATCAATCTCAGAAGATTCATAATAGTAAAAGACAACACTGTGATAATCAGTTTCATAGTGATGGATCATAGGAGAGTTTAATGAGTGAATATCGGGGGAAGGGGGCTGGGAGGATTTCAATAGAGCAAACCAGACTTGGTGAAAACAAATCACATGGCCAAACCTGCGAGTAGGCTGCCTGCTTAAAGGACACAGGCGGGAATACCATATTTCTGTCTGTGTGCTAAATGCTGAAATATCACACAAATTGGAGTCAAGAGGTTGAATGGAATTTGCTGCAGCAAAACGTGACTTGAGCAGAGAAACTGTACTCACCACTCTAATTTGGAAGGCAGGAGAGCTGAGCTAACAGAATGTAATTGTGTCTTAATACTCTCAAGGAGCCTGAGGATCATTAGTCATTGTCTGAAGGGCATACAAACCGATGTCACTTATGGCATCATGTCATATTTCAGAAGTAGAGGCCATTGTCTTCAACTGTTATCTTTGCCAGCCTTTCAAACCAACCCAGACATGCACCCGATTCATCTTACAAATTCTGGAGAATTGAATGAAAACAAGCTATAGTACTGGACCCCCAAAGACATACCATTTAAATAGGA
The DNA here is from genome assembly GCA_004027635.1 of Crocidura indochinensis. Classification (NCBI taxonomy): domain Eukaryota; kingdom Metazoa; phylum Chordata; class Mammalia; order Eulipotyphla; family Soricidae; genus Crocidura; species Crocidura indochinensis. The sequence goes on from PVKC010021696.1 coordinate 13,679, forward strand.
AAATACAGATGAGCATAAATGATAATAAAATGGAATTTTTCCTGACAGTAGCTGGAAAATATAGCCTATGATTTTGAGCATAGATTATAGAATCAGATGGTACAATGTTTTAGCCCTAACTAATCACATACATACAGTATCTTTGAGCTTATTTTCCTTATTTGCCAGATGTAGAAAATCAGTTTCTAAGGCAAGGAGTTTGTGTCAAGTTTAAAAAAGATAATCCGGGGCCCAGGAGATAGCATGGAGGTAAGGTGTTTGCCTTTCATGCAAAAGGTCATCAGTTCGAATCCCGGTGCCCCATATGGTCCCCTGTGCCTGCCAGGAGCAATTTCTGAGCGTGGAGCCAGGAGTAACCCCTGAGCACTGCCGGGTGTGACCCAAAAACCGAAAAAAAAAAAAAAAAGATAATACAAGTACTTTCTGGACTCAATGCCTTGTACACAGGAATACTAGACTGTAGATAATGATATTGACTTTGTTGCATAAATAGCTACTTTTACAGTACAGCTAATCTCATACACAAATATTAAAGGCAAATGGGATATAAGAAGAATTGAATTATTTTTACAAATGAGGATGAAACCAGAATATGCAATAAAAGTAAAGAAATGTTTAGAGAAGAGATAGCATTTTAGAGGAGAATGAATAGAAAAAAGAATTGTCCAGATTTATAGGGGGGATAAATGTAATCAGGGACAGTCATATATCCGACTTTATCTGCTTTGAAAAATGGAAAGGTTTTAGTAAGATTTTATTGTTCATGAGATGAGATGCAACAAGCTGATTGGAACAAGGGGATAAAAAGAATTAAATAGGCCAAAAGAATACAGAAAAGTAGTGGGAGGAATTAAAAAAAAAACAGAAAAATACAATTCTAAAACATTGAGATATAATCAAAGCATAAACAAAATGTATTGAAAAATATTTGTTATTTTAATGCATTCTATTTTGACATATACATTATCAAATAGAACTACAACCTGCAAATGCATATTGAAACAAGTGGCTTAGAACAGAAGTGATAGGCTATGTTCCTTATTGAATTGAAAATAATGTAAGTCAAAATGCATTTAATGGGCCAGAAAGAGAGAGGGAGAGAGAGAGAGAGAGAGAGAGAGAGAGAGAGAGAGAGAGAGAGAGAGAGAGAGAGCACAGCAAGTATAGCACTAGCCTTGCATGCATTCAACCTGGGTTCAATACCTGGCATCACATATGGTCCCCCAGGCTCCACTGAGCATGGTCCCTGAGCACAGAGCCAACAGAGGTAACCTTTGAGCATAGTGTGCTCCCCAAGAAGAAAGAGTGGCTTTATTAAAGTGTCCCTAAAATGCTGAGAACATGGTACACTAGTTCTTTCTTTACTCTTGTAGTTGAATGATCAGAAACTCTGGCTTTGTGCTACTGTCCTCTGCCACACTGAACACCAAATGAGATGTCAAATCCTGCCATCCTGGGAACAGATCAAGTTTTCAATATCAAAGAGTAATTTCTCCTGAATGAATGTTTCATTATTTTTGCATAATTGTAAATTCAAATGATCGAAAGATGCACCAGCTTAGGTTGAAATTTTTCTATACTGGTGAGGAATTCTGTAAATACTATCTCTGTAAGTGAGAGCAAGGATTACTACTAAATATGCCTAAGCACTTCTCACTCCCTAAAGACCCTGACAGAGTTGCCCACCATCTAGCAAGTGCCTTTTGAAAATAAAAAGCTTCTTGTGAGCTTGATTATTTACACCTATTTTTCTGATGAGAAACTGTACACCTGAGAGCTGCAGCAAGCTTGTCCAAGGTCACAAAAAGAATAAATGTGGCACCTGGGAAGGATGCAGAAAGCCATCGAACATCAGAATGCATCACTCAGCCTACAGGTTCTTATCTCCCTCCTTTCTTTCTCCTTTAAAGCAAATAGCAGAGACCATCCTTTCTGCATGAAGCTGGAGACTTTAGACTCCCACTGGTTTCCATTCCATTCACATTGGGCAAATTACATTATAAATTAATACTGATGAAACATTCAGCTCTTCCCTCGCCAGAAGCTAAGAAGCCTCACTGCAGTCTTGAGGCCCCTGCAGAAAGGACCTACAGAGAAAAATCCAGGGACCTTGATTGCATTTGCTTTTTAATTAATCTAAGGTGTTAATTTTCAGCTGGAGGAAAGTTAATTTTTCCTTTTGTTAATCTAATGGCCGTGGGCAACACTAGTGCCACTGCAGCAAAAGTTTGGAATGACTGTCAAGCTCCCCGGCGCTACAATAAATGCAGTGGCAAATAAAACAGCTTCCCTGGAAGGCACACAAATTTAAATAATTTCCACAGATGGTCTCTGCTTCTCTCAGGGAAGAGAGAAAGAGGCTAATTCTGACCTAATCAGGCTACAATAACATGTAGGTGCATTCATTCTTTTGCTCTTTGACATTTCTTCTCTGAACATTAAAATGAAAAAAAAAAAATAAACACCAGTTTTTCCAAGTAGCAGAGAGACTCCAGGTTTTGGGTTGAAGAAAGTTACATTGTGTTTTCATCCCTCTGGGGAGTTATGGGGTTCTAGTCTATTTCAAGACATCTTTTTTCCTTGACCCTCATTATATAACTACTCTATAGGCTGGGATTCTTTGTAAGTGGAGCAAAGACTTACTTGGAAAAGGAATCCAAGATATATGCCAAGTTATTTTTCTAAAAGGAACTCAAAATGCATCATGTTTAAATGTCAAATAATTTAAGATGTTTGGAAGCAGATTTTTAGCACATTTAGTGAGGATATTCAAAGTCCTTTAATAATGATAAGCCAAATTGAAGCAACTATTCTAAAGCCCTTTATGAAGATGTGAGATACACCAAAGAAAGCTTCCAGGATAGGTTCAACATCTGGATCTGAACCTCAATTTCAAAAGACTAGTGAGATTATAACATCTGGAGTCACTTTAAATTGTCCTTGATTCCAGAGGTTTCATGCATATGTGACATTTCCATTTATCCTTTAACAATATTAACTTTCTACCTTTTCATTTTATTCACAATGGCAATTTCACATGCTAATTTAAATTGATTGGTGGCTATTCCTAGATTATCATGATTAAGAAAGTTGGTGGGGACTCACTGGATTAGGAGTAATCTCAGTGGTGTTTGCTTGAGTACTGAAGAGGTTAGAGCCCTTGAGCTGGTGTCTGTTCAGCACAGGCCACAGCAGAGTTTCTGCGCTTGTCGATGGAAACTCCTAAAATATCCCTCCTCTGATGTATCTACCCCTAAATTATTCTAAAGAAAAAAATTATCAGTCATGCCTTTAAAGCAAGTCTAAAACTTTTGTTTTCTCCCAAAACAATTTTTTTCCAGAAAAAGGTGTTTCTTAGAGTAACCCATCCTTTTAATGAATTTCATCCCGAGGGAAAGGGTTTGAAAGGCTGAATGCCTTTGAGTCTCAAAATGAAATATATATTCTACTGTGTGTGTGAAAATAGGGGTGAGACTCATGCAGGCAGTAAGGGGTTACACATCCATGCAGAGAAAAATTATTTCTCAGCACGGGCTAGAAACAGACACAATGAATCCAGCCCATCCACTTTTTAATGGCTTGCATTATTAAAAACATTACTTACGCTTTTTTGCATGACAAAGAACATGAGTAATAATTTTGATAATAACTTTGTCTCTGATACACAAAGGAACTCAGTGTGAAAGTTTTTCAAATACTATCTTTGGGGCAAAATTGAAGATTAGCAACACACTGGGAAATGAGCTATTCAATTTGTAGGAGAAGGTTACAATACCTTTTAAAGATTATTTTTTTGTGTGGATTACTAGCAGAAAGCCAAGGGAATGTTTAAACAGTAGATGTCCATGAGGATACTCAGTTGGAGAACAAGATGAACAACTCTTTTTGTGTGTGTGTCTTTTGGGCCACACCCGGTGACATTCAGGGGTTACTCATGGCTATGTGCTCAGAAATCGCTCCTGGCTTGGGAGACAATATGGGAAGCCAGGAGATCAAATTGTGGTTAGTCCTAGGTTAGTGCATGCAAGACAAACTCCCTATGGCTTGCGCCACCACTCTGGCCCCAACTCTTAAACAGAAAAAAAAATATATATATAAATATATATGATACATAACTATAAATAGATATGCATTATGCATACACATGTGTGAATAGTTTGTATATGAACTCTATAAATATATATGCTTTATTAAAATTTGTCACTATTATAATATTTTTCACCTAGAATATTTTTCTTTCCTTTTTTTTTTTTTTGGATTTTTTTTTAATTTAAAAGTTTTGATTACATATGTGTTTGTGATTAGGTTTCGTCATGTGGAGAACACCCCCTTCACCAGTGCAACATTCCCACCCCCAAT
>PVKC010021697.1:0-18029 GCA_004027635.1 Crocidura indochinensis
ATTATTAGTTTGGCATATTTTTTCTTATATCCCACAAATGAAAGAGATTTTTTATGTTTATGCCCCTCTCCGTAACTCATTCCTTCACCATAATAATAGCCATGTCTATCCATATATAAGAAAATAAAATGATCATATCATGTATATTTGCATCACTTTGATCATCTTTAATATTTATATAATTAGCAATTCACTTTATTGCTTGCTAATTGTAAAGGGAAATTGCTCTACTCTTTTGGGACCAGTCCATAGACCTGTTAATAAACTGCAAATAAAAGAAATAATTTTATTTCTGTGTCCACAAATATTGCTCAGCAGTCCAAAGTACATGTGTTGGATGCAAGAAGCCAGGTTCAATAGCCAGAACCACACAGTTCACTAAGCAATTCCTGAGTACAGAGATGAGATTAATCACAAATACCACACTAGGATGTGGTACCAACCAAAACCATATATGCAATTGTTACACAAAATTTAATTTTCCTCCTGCAAAATTGTAGCAGAAATATTTAGGATATTTTTCAGGCTCCCATATAAAAGCTACAAGCTTTTATATCTAAAGTAGCATAAATCACTACATTTTGAAATGTTATTTCTCCTTTCAGCTTCTAATATCAAGCTAATATCTTTGGGTAAAATAATATTTAACCATTCCTGGTCTATAATTATTTTACATAAAATAATACTTAAGCATACAATCGACATAATTTTGTGACTACTTTGTAATGTTTAATGTGTTTGATTTCTTCCTTAACTGAAGAAAGAATATGAAAACGCTTGCTCTACTCTTGTGCTTTTTAAATTCATTTTAAGTATGTGGAACTGTCTTTTTTTTCTGAAATGATGAATATCTGTCTCATCTAATTCATAGATGCTTATATATATCAATAGTGTAAAAAGGAAAAAATATATACATTAGTGGTGCTCTAAATAGAATGTTTGTTTCTCAATTTCTGATTGCATTTTTAAATGTTTATTTTTAGGATAATTTTCCAATATCCATGAGCATCTATAGACCATTCATCACTCTGCTTCAGGAATAATTGTAAGTATCCCCATAAATATGTCTTTGGAATTTTATTTTGAATTAACAATCAGCCTATATTTAGATGATTATTTTAATGTATGTAGCATAAGCTTCCTTCTGAAATAGAAAACAATTTTGCCACTAAAGACCTGTTACCTATGAACAATATTATTTAATGAGAAAATAATGTTTTAATTCTACAAAAATATCAACATATATTACTACCTAACCACAACTTTATAATAACCTAATATAAAATTATAGCATGATTATGAACATTACAGCTCAATAGAAATTTTAGATTTATCCTTCAAATTAAACTTTTCATATTAAACATATAAATTAACCTAATATATTTGGGAAGAGCGATAGTGCAGAGGCTAGGGTGTTTTCTTTGCACTTGGCCAACCAGGGTTGCATCCCTGGCATCCCATATGGTTCCCTGAGCCTGTCAGGAGTAACTTCTGAGCGCAGAGTCGGGAGTAATAACTGAGAGCCACTGGTGTTGTCCCAAACCCCCAAATTAATTAATTAATTAATAAAAATAATCTAATATAAAATAAGCATGACTGTAGAGTTTTGTTCTGGGAGTTAGGTTGAGGTTTGATTATTCCACAGTTTCCAGATGGGAAAGGGAATTCCCATTCCGTTATCCAGCAAGAACAGCAGGAGCCGTTCCACAGTAAATAATCCACACAGATATGAGGGTATAAAGAGGCAAGAAACTTGAACCCAAACCCTTTACCAGCCAGCCAGACGCTCCAAATCCGTAGTTAGCAAACTAGCTGCAAAAGACCCCCTAGTCTAATCCCTGCTTCTGTGTGGGGTGAAGAAGTTGTTGAGTAAATCCAACATTCTTCTTTTTTCTGTTTTAATCTCTTTATTTTGGGGGATTCTTCTTATTCTCTATCCGTCCCTCTCTTCTTATCTCTGGTCTCCCTTCTCTGAATAAACTTATTCTTCTCTATTTACTTTGTATATTCTTCTCTGTATATCTCCTTTCTGTCGGCCCCTAATCCCTCTTTCTCTATCTTATTCTTCTCTGTCTAATCTACTGTATCTTCTTCTCTGTGAACCATATTTCTTATTCTTATTCTCTATTAGTTTCTCTTTCTCAGCTCTTCTTATTCTCTATACATCTCCCTTCTCTGTGGGCCCTTTTCCTTATTCTCTTAGTCTCCCTGTCTCTCCCCATCTCTCTTTCTTCCTTCCCTCCTTGTGTCCCCTCCCCCCTTTTATCCTCTCTTTCTAACTGTCACTCTCCAACTGTCACTGTCCAACTGTCTCCTTTGGTCTCCCCTTCAAAGTTTATTTCTCTTCATACCAAAATAAATACAATACATAACATAAATACAAAATACTCTACACTTCTGTTTATTCAGATTCACACAGCACCCCTCTCCTTAAAGAGTGGGGAGGCAGGCAGAGAGAACAGATACAAAAGAGAAATATTATAAAGACCACTCCGGCCTGGAGCGGTTGCCCAGTGGTAGGGGGTTTGCCTCTCATGCCCGGGCGTCCCTTATGGTCCCCCAAGCCAGGAAGGATTTCTGAGCTCATAACCAGGAGAAACTCCTGAACTTCACCAAAAAGACCTAGTAAAGGTAAAAAAGAAATTTAGTTTTATCCTTCAAAGAAAACTTTTCATATTAATCATATGAACATGGAAAATTCTGTTACTATTTCCTATTATAAATTCTGAAACTCAAAATCCTTTCTATTGTGACTTAAAAGTCTAAAAGCTAAAGAGAAATTTTGTTGGTAAGGTACTTGCCTTCATTGTGGGTATCCCAGGTTCAGCCTCCAGTATTCTATATAACCATGGAGCCCTACAAGGAGTGATCGCTGAGTTCAGTCTCCTGTGTAAATCTAAGCACAGTTGGAAGTAACCCCAAAACAAACTAAAGCAAAAATTATTTAAAGGATATGAGGGGTAACAGAACATTACTTTTCAAAGGGAATTATAAGTAGTATAAATGGCGAATAACACAGGTTGGGAATGGACTCCTTATACTTTCTGAGAATAAATATTTGGTTAGGCAAGTAAATTTGGACATGGAGAATAAAAATTAGATTTCTTACCAATTCAATTCAAGACTTCATGGGAATCTCAATTGTGTTTTTAATTGTCCTCAGCCATAGACAAGGTGGGCCACAAAATGTTTTTAGAATAGTAGCTTCACAGGATATGCAGTATAATAAAAAAAAGAACTTATCAGACTTTGACAGTAAAGTGAAATAATATAATATAAAATAGAGTATGAAATGAGAGTGCATTAATATTTGAAAAGAACTAGGGATGGAATTAATTTGCGACTAGTTGCTCTAGAGTTTTAGTTTATTTGGGCCACGCCCTGTAATGCTAAGGTGTTAGTCCTGGTTTTATACTCTTTAATTAGTCCTGGCAGTGCTCAGTGAACCATATGGGGTGCCAGAGATCAAACCTAGATAAGTCTCAAGCAAGGGAAACGCCCTACCAGCTAGAGTATTATTCTGCCCCTGTGAGTTATGGATATGTATAGAAGAAAATGGTGATTTTTGAAGACAATTCCATCAAAATGACTTAATTAAAACATAATCATGTAATAATTATCATCATGTCTTTCTAATTTATTACTCAGAGACATGGCATTTATTATTATGACCAAGGTTATATTTCCACTGATTAATATATTGAAAAAATATTGACACTATAGACACCATTCCAAAGAGGAAAATATGAACCTGCGAAAGGTCTGAAGTGTGTGTACTCTTTTATTCTGTGAGATTTTTGCCAACATCTCTCTTATGAGATGTGTACTTTCTTTTTTTAGGGTGCATTTCCCTATTCTGGAAAGACTTGCACATCCCTTCTTGCAAAATTTACTTTGATCTTTCCACTTTGGAAAAGTCTTTGTTCCTTTTTGAGCACATATCTCGCTTTTCCTCTGCATTTGTTTTACAAAAATGTATTTCCCTTCAAAAAAGGAAGTATAATGTTTGTGATATTAAAACAATAGTATCTGCCCAGAGAGGGCACAGAAATAATTCAAAAATTTGTCAAGTTACTTGCAAATGATTTCACTACATGGTATAGTTTAATGTTGACATGAAGTTAGATTAACTCGAACATTGAACTGATCAAACTGAGTCATCTCACACATATCAATAACATGTTAAGTTAAACCTGGTAGGAATAAGTCAACATACATAGACTATGAACTAAGTATGATGTTTTATTTTTAAACACTATCTTGTCTATAATTCATGCCCCTATTTTGCAACTCCTTGCTCTTCTATCCAGCCTGTGTGTGCCCAATTATACAAAATAGTTGGAACCTTTCTTTTCTCTCAATATTAGACAAAGTTTGAAGCCTAAATTCATTTCATGGAAGAAATTCCAATGAATTAATAGCTTAACCAGAGGGAGGCACATTCTAATGCTGAAAATATGATTCAAAAATTAAATTCTTCAAAGATCTGGAAAAGAAAATATACTACAAATGACCAGTTTATATCCCATAGGTATATGGAAGACTGGCCTCAAGAGGGCATGTTAGTGACATGAAAAATAACATGTATAAAATAGTCAACATGTTTAATATGAAATGTTTTATTTTTGAGGATAAAAATAAATGTGTTAATTCTTGCTTTAGAAAACTGTTTTATGACTAAGTTTCTGTGTGAGTGCATACGTTTATTAGGCTGTGAATATATGTTCACATCATCTTGACATTCTTTCGGTTTTTGAAATGTGGTGTCTGATGCTTTCTAAGGCTATAACAGACTCAACTGTTATCAAAAATAAAAGTTGACTTGATTTATATCTAGGTGTCATTCAAACTTAATAATACTTTCCCAAAAGTCTTACTATGCATTATAAGCTACAGTGATATTTTACTGTCAAGGTAATAACTTAGGTAATCTAGTCAATGTCTCCTATGAAAAATGATCAGTTGGACAACTTTATACCTTCAGAACTGGATAAGGTTGGTATTTTCAGTAAGTATTTTTCTATAAAACATCACCACTTAAATTTTCTTTATACACAGGAAAAATGCAACGAAGAATTGCTGTACTTTTTGTATTTATCTATAAATGCCACATATTAAAGGACACTTTTATTGAAGAAATGCTATTTATATACTTATATATAAATGAATATATATAATCTACAAACTCATGACATAATTTTCTTGTCAGTTTCTCAAAACCTATATTAACAATTATTAATTACATCTTCCAACTATTTGTTTTTATTTGGGGGCCACACCTGATGACTCAGGCTTACTACTGGATCTAGGTTCAGGGATCACATCTTTAGACCAAATGGGTTGCTAGGGATTAAATCCAATTATCCAAGTTCCAAACATGCGCCATTTCCATTATCCTATCTCCCCACCCCTCATCTCTTACCTATTTACCTTTCATTTATATGACTTTTAATCAATACAAATAAAGATATATTCACTTAAGACAAAATTTAAATATGCATCTCCATATATATTATTGTGACAATAACTGCATTTATTCATTTTACACTTCTGTAAACTTAGATTATAAACTATTTTAACTAAAATATGATGGAGTCAAAAGATTACTTAAAGGGTTAGCACTTGCTTTGCATGCAGAAGGACCATGATCAATGTCTAGGACCATATGGTTCCCTTAGCACTTTTGGGAGAAATCTGCAGCACACACCCATGTACGGCTTCAATGCAAAAAAGCAAACCATCAGAATATCATAGCAAAAACAAAATTAATTACGTTGTTTTACTGATGACTTATACATAATATATCCTTGTTAACTTTGGTAATTGTTTCAATAGTATATATAAATATATTTATATGCACATTCTATACAAGTTAAGATTTATTGATACGCAAAATTTCAATTATTTTATGTAATAATAGGTTATGTTTAAAATATTCTTTTAGCTAAGTATTTATATATTGATTTATTTTAATAATTATTTTAATATATCAATAATAATTATTATTTTAATAATGGAGTCTATTTTTAATATGAAGGGCTATGACCTATACCTAATTTTCACTCTGAATAGCATGTGTCAAAATCCATTAGAGCTTAAAACATAGTTTATAGTGCATATATTCTAAGATAGATATTTCAAATTTTTCATTTCACTATTTCGAAAAGAGAGATTTGAAGTAAATTTACATGGCTTATCAATACTATATAAAAAGACCAAAGTAAGTTTCTATGCAAATTTTGTTTATTTATTTTTATTTTGGAGTCACTCAGAAATGGTTATGATTTACTCCTGACTCTATTTAGGAATCACTCCTGGGGATATTGGGGGAACTAAGGATTGAACCTGGATCATCAGCATACAAAAAATAACCTAACCTCCTAAACAATATCTGGCTTCTTTTTTTATGTTTTAACCATGTCATAATAATGATGAGAAATCTTCAAAGAAAATAGCTATCAAATGCAACAATATACTGAAAGAACTGTACATCATAATCAAGTATAAAGAATAGCATAAACCTTGTGACAAGGGGTTTGAAAAACTTCAACACCAATTTATCATAAAACCACCATTTACATCAAACACATAACCAGAATCATACTAAATGACACAAGATTTAATATCTTCCCCTTCTGATTAGGTACATGGCAAGGGATCCCAGTAGGAAAACAAATCAAACTATAACTACTTCCAGATAACATATTTTAAAGACCCTAAAAACTGCAATGAGGTGGCCTAGAAATAATAAACTAGTACACCAAAGTAGCAGAATAAAAATTTAATACACAAAATGTGTTACTTTTTTTGTACCCCCCATTCACAATACAGTCCAGGCAAAGGGCCTGGTTTGTGGTGTATATGGGGAGCATTTACTGTACCTTCTCTTTCTATACAGTCAGTGTAAAGAACACAGCATGTGGTAAGCATTGAGAGGCCTTATCTTTTCTTTTTTTTTGATTTATATATATATATAAAACCATTGATAAATGTGTTACTTTTTTATGAAAATAATTAATCAAAAAGAGATAAAGTTATTTTTCTTAAACTGGTTCCCCTAGACATCAAATAACTAGGAATCAACAAAGATATGAAATACCTATATCATGAAAACTATAAGTCACTATGGAAAAAGTAGAAAATGTCACTAGAAAATGGGAAAATCTATGTTTTTGAGATGGAAACATTAATATTGTCAAAGTATCTATCCTAAACAAAACACTCTACTGACTTAATGTAATTCCCATTGAAATTCTTATGACATTCTTCAAAGAGTTAGAGTAAACACCTAAAAAATTTGTACACAACCATAAAGTTCCAAGAACACATTGATGTGACACCAAGAATGTTCATTGAGGAATATCAGAAGTGATCTGTGAGCACACTACTAAGAATAATCTAAGGGCATTCTTAGATCTTGTCCCCAAACAAATATGGAAACACATACTTAAATAACTGCAACAATTAACAGTAATGACCAAATAAATGTTGATTACTATTTCACGCATTTAATACATTTAGGAGTCCCAATTTATACTGTTATGTTTTTCAAAAAGTGTACATATTTCAATGGCATAGAAAATTCCACATATTGTGTGAATGAATACTTGCATACTGAGTCAAATATGCATCTCCTTTTACTCTTACTTTTAGACATCAGCTTCAAACCAAAATTGAAAAGATAATTCAGATAAGTATTGCATATATACATTTGCTATATGGGGGCCAGAGTGATAGTATAGAAAATAGGGGACTCTTCTCTTGCTCATCTCAGACTCAGATTCAATCTCCAGCATCCCATATAATTCTCTGAGCCCTGCCAGGAGTTAATTTATGAGTGCAGAACAGGGCATAACTGAGCATAACTGAAAGTGGCTCCAAAAACAAACAAATCATGAAACCACTTTCTAGACATTGCTTTCTTAAATAGAGACTAGATTATTAGGAGAGGCTAAACTAAAGACTAGTTCAAAATTATGGAACACAAGAACATGCTGCATTTATGTGGAAGTCCCAAGGTCCAATCAATCACATTGTCCCTAGCGCAATATATGAGAAGTAGGCCTTGATAAACTGTAGGTATGGGACAAATGCTTTTTGTAACAATTTTCTTTTTAAAATAACATTTTATTAAAGTACAGTCACTTATAAATATATTTATAGTTAAATTTTACACATACAATGTTTCCGCACCTATGCCATTTCCAGTGTCAAAATTCCCTCCACCAATCTTCCCCCAAATCCTCCCCTCCTCACCCATCCAGTATGCCATCTTTACAGATACTTTCAAAAGTTCAGTTGTTCAAGTTTGAGGCACATATCCCAGTGTTGTTGACTGTGTGGTTTGGATATTTAACTCTATCTTTTCTTAATACCACAAGTGTGCCTGATTTCTTGACCTCTGACACACTGCCCTGTGACTTCTTATATGTCGCTTCTCCCTCTCCCTTCCACTTTCAGTTCTATTCAAGTTTCTGTGAGTTGAATGTAAAATGAGTATTTATTGTAATGTAACATTTATTTTAGAGAAATTAACTTCATACTTTTCAATATTGCTTTTTAGTATTATATATGCTAATAAAATATGAAAATCATCACATATCTGTGACACAGCTCTATAAAGTATAGTAATTATATAGTGAAACAATATGCCATTAGTAATCATTTGTAATCTGTGTATTGCCATTTCATTTAATATTGACATCATAGAATTTTGGTCAAATAGCATTCAGTGTCTTGCATATTTCTTAGAATCTCATTATGGATACCATATTAATTTAGATGCATAAAATTTATTGAGAAATTTCTATAATAATACTATCAAAGTTAACTTCAGCTCTACCAGGATTATACTTTCTATTATTTTTGAATAAGCACTGAAATAAACTTTTAGTTATTTATTTTTTGGGTTCACACCCAGCAGCAATCAGGGTTTACTCCTGGCTCTGCACTCAGAAATCTCTCCTGGTAGGCACGGGGAACCATATGGTATGCCAGGGATCGAACCTGGGTCCATCCTGGTTGTCATCTTTCAAGGCAAACCTGCTACCGCTGTGCTATCGCTCTGGCCCCAAATTTAAATAATTTTTCTGTTTACATATGCTATCAATTTTTGTTCTTATTGATTCTAGACTAAATAACAACTAGCTCATCATGATTTGTAAGAAACTAATTGATCTTATCTCAACTTAAGAATATTTCGCTCTTCCTCAGATACCACTGAGTCATCATTACTGTCAATTTTTAGATCCATAAACAGAAAGATATCTTTCTTCTGCTAAGAATATTTCTTTTGGGGCCCAGAGAGATAGCACAATGGCGTTTGCCTTGCAAGCGGCCGATCCAGGACCAAAGGTGGTTGGTTTGAATCCCGGTGTCCCATATAGTCCCCCGTGCCTGCCTGGAGCTATTTCTGAGCAGACAGTCAGGAGTAACTCCTGAGCACTGCCAGGTGTGGCCCAAAAGCCAAAAAAAAAGAATATTTCCTTTAATCCCCCAAGCTCTCCTAACACATCAACCTCTACGTCCTATTACTTAAGCTTCCATAGTACAACATATAAATATTTTCTTCTGGGGATGATGGAAACCTTCCTTTACAGTTTATCCCCTAAATACCATCATTGATTACTGGGTAATTTTTGTCATAAAAGTTACTATAGTTATTATCAAACGTGATTTTGAGGATTTATATCATCTTAATTAGATATTAAGTCCAAGGTCAAGAAGATTAATTTTCTATGCTTATGAGTGTATCTCAGCATCAAGTACAACGCTGAGAATAAAAGTCAATGAATATTTATTGAGTGAAACAGGTACATACTCTGTAATTATTGCATGTCAGTGAAAATTTCAAAATAAGGGAGCCGGGAGGTGGCGCAGGAGGTAAGGTGCCTGCTGCCTTGCCTAGGACGGACCACGGTTCGATCCCCTGGTTCCCATATGGTCCCCCGTGCCTACCAGGAGCGACTTCTGAGCGCATAGCCAGGAGTAACCCCTGAGCGTCACTGGGTGTGGCCCAAAAACAAAAAAACAAAAAAAACAAAAAAAAAGAAAATTTCAAAATAAGATATCAGCATGGGTAGCAGTTGTAAGCTAACAATTGAATGAGACTCAATAAAAGTATTGTCATGATTATAAGTATTTTGTTAGCTTACACAAGCAGTTGACATCTAATGTCACATTTCTATCATTGAACAGTCTACTAATTTTGAATGGTTTTTTGCTCAGTTCCATGCATCAAGACCTTCAATGTCACATTTGAAAAGTCATGAAACATATATGTGAGCTCGATTTAAATATGGTGGTAGTATACTAATACATTGCTAAATAATAAGATTATTTTGTGGGGAAGGCAAGGCTTTGGCCACACACAGTGGTGCTCAGTCTCAACCCTGGCTCCGTTCTTAGGGATCATGATTAACTGATTCAGTAGTACCATATGGGGTGCCAAGGATTATAACAGGTTGGCTGCATGCAAGATGAACACTGTACCCACTATATTGTCAATCCAGTCACTAAATAATATAATTGTTAGTTGACATTTTCTTCTGGCTAGCTAAGCTTCAATATTTTTACTTCAAGTATAATATAAATTATTTGTATTCATTTAGATTCCAAACATCCTTGTTATATCCTAGTCATGTTTCCCTTTTCTATGTTAATTATTGAATATTTTATTTGAGCATGACTGATAAAGCAATATCTTTTAAACATTATGGTGGGTAAAATTATTTGGGGACTCTAAACTTACTAACACTAATTTTAATATATTTGGAGAAGATTCAAAACCTTTGATATTCTTAACAAGTTTCCAAATTATATTGTTGTTGCTCAATATTCTATATTTGAAGTAGCAAAGTAAAGGTACAAGAATATAAAATGTCCTATAATGAGAGAGATAGTAAAGAATTTTGATATTGTGTATTACATATACTCGTATCATATATAACTCTTTAAGTACTAAGCTCTGCTGTTGTAGTGTGACATTAGTAACCAATAGAAAATGAGTTTGGCTAGGTCCCAGAATATCTGTGAATATTATTATTTTAATTAAAATCTTTTTACTTAATATTTTATGCATCAGTTAACTTTTCAACCATATTAATATATAAATAATATTTTAACGTGAGCCAAAGAAGCAGTTTCCCAAAATATCTGGTATAGCATAAAACACCAAGTAGTATTTTAGATATCTTTATAAATTTTACTTACATACAAAAAGTGTATGTTATTTATACTTTAATGTACATTTTTCCTAGAGGTTGGTGTTGTGTGTACTACGAAAGACTGCAATTGAGTTAGAACTTGAAGAGCCATTACTTTTCTGTGCATACAAATACAAAGAAGTAAAAGAGATACAGGCGGGAGCCGGGAGGTGGCGCAGGAGGCAAGGTGCCTGCTGCCTTGCTTAGGACGGACCACGGTTCGATCCCCCGGTTCCCATATGGTTCCCCGTGCCTGCCAGGAGCGACTTCTGAGCACATAGCCAGGAGTAACCCCTGAGCGTCACTGGGTGTGGCCCAAAAACCAAAAAAAAAAAAAAAAAAGAGATACAGGCAAGCAAAAGCATTTGTGTTTCTAAACTAAATTATAGGAGTGTATCATGAGAACTAGAAATCCTTCAGGGTTGAGAAATTTGTAAGGAAATGAAAGTTTCTTTTGTTAATTTCATACATTTTAGTTGAATCACATGAGATGCAGTAAAAATTATTAACGATTGGGTTTCAGTCTTACAAAGTTCAACATGCATTCCTTCACTAGTGAAAATTATACACCATCAATGTCCCCACTTTTATCCCACAGTTACTCATTCTGCCTCTATGACAAAGATTACTCTCTCCTCTATCACACACATGCACACACACACACTTGTTCTTCATTTTTTTTTCATTTTAAGCACTGTGACTTGTAATAAGATTACTGAAGGGGCATCGTGCGTATAACTTTACTTCCTTTCAGCACGCAGTTCTTAGAGGGGTAATTTCCAATTACTATTGCCATAGTGATCCCTTCTCTGTCATAACTACACTCTCCAGCTCCTTGTGACATGTTTACTACCAAGGACCAGTACCCTGGGCCCTCATCTCTATTGACCTTGAGTACAAATAAGTGTAATTATTCTATGACTATTCCTCTTCTTCTGATTCATTTTACTCAGCCCAATACTCTCTGTACCCATCGATGAATAACAAAATTTTATGACTTTATTTTTTCTAACAGCTTCATAGTATTCCATTGTGTAGATATACCACAGTTTCTTTATCCATTCATTTGTTTAAGGCACTTGAGTTGTTTCCAGAATATGGCTATTGTGAATAGTGCTGCAATGAACATTGGCATACAGGTGTCTTTTCTACATCGAGAGTTTTGGGTTGCAGCAGGAAATGTGGATTTCTAATGAGCAATGTCATGGGAATATATTATGTGAAAAAGATGATATTAAAAGTTAACACATTTTAGAATTGTATAAGGGACCTGATTTGGGACCAAAGTTATAGCATATTTGGTAGGGTGTTTGCCTTGTACAAGGTTGATATGTGTTAGATATCAGGCACCCCATAATCTCCCCCTGAGCCTGTCAGGAGTAATTTCTGAGCACAGTCAGAAATAACACGTGAGTACTGCCAGGTATGATCAAAAAACAAACAAGAAAAGTAAAGAAAAAAGAAAAGAAAAGCAGCTATTAGAAAAGAAAGGGAAAAGAAAGAACTATTCTGGTAGACATACAGAATAGAAATGATTGAAGAGACTATGAATGTCTACATTTGAAAGTCATTATTCTTAGAAAGTGGTTGTTGAAAATTCATTGACAAAATTGACACAAACTGAACAAAGTCAACTCGTCAGTTCATTTGTCCATTGTTACAAGCACTCAAAAGACTGAAAAGGAAAACTAAGAATGGAGGATCAAAAACTAAAAGGATTGGCTCTACAACTTCCCAGCATCTAACTTTGTTCATGAGCTACAGAGTAGATAAATACATTTTGAGAGGGAAAATGAGCTTATAGTCTTTGCAAAATGAGATTATAATCTTTTTAAATCTTATTACTATTTCCATGAAAACAACATTGCAGTAAGAAAATTAACAATAGAAGCTATTGGGATTTATGAGAGGTAGAATATAAAGTGAAAATTATTTCAATCTCGAGTTTTAATTTACTTTCTTTCCATTTCCCATCTGACCCTCTCCCAAAAAAAGGTTGCTTTGAAGACTTTTTTAATTTCATGTCTTAATTGTTATATAAGCACATTTCATTTGATGAAAGGAAATTAAGACTTACTGAGAAGTTATTGTATGCAAGAGGCTTGAAAATTTAAAAAATTCTCCAAGGAATGTAATTAAATGGGAATTTTTTTTGCCACTTATTACTTTACCCAAATCGCCACTCAAATCAGGAGACATTTTATTGCAAATATGTGGTTGAAATTTAATTATAATGTAAGCATAAAAACTGGAGGTAGAGCAATGGGGTAATTTATAGTTATAACAATAGAGGTAGATAAGGCTAAAATTTGGTTCAGAAAGTTTGGTGATGTTTTAAAACCTTTTAGTTAAGGTGACATAGTTATAAATAGTATTGGTTCTTATGGTGAATGTTTATTTTATATATGTATTATTTTATTGCCCCTTAAGCACATTCCTTATGTTATTTCTATTCTAGCTTTCCACAGTCCCTGCTCAGGCCATTTGTAAATCTCAGTTTTGTAATTTAAGATCAATGGCTTGACATAGTTTATTACTGTCCATTATACTGTTTCTTCATATATCAGAAACAAATGAGATCATTTTGCATTTGTCTTTATTTCCCTATAACTTATTTTAATTAATATGATACCCTTCAGTTCCATCCAATTTACAACAGAGAACTGCAAGATATAAACTTTTCTCATATCTCTATAGCATTCCTTGTGTGCATATAACATAACTAACTTATTTAGTCATCCGAGTCATTTATTTCAGTTGCTCTTTTTTCCAAGTTATTGTCATGTATGCCATAATGATCATGGGTGTGCATGCTACTTTCCAAATTAATGTTGGATTTTGGATTAGAAGATGAGAAGTGGAAACTAAATCCTATATAAGTACTATTGTAGTATTATTGTAGTTTTTGTTGTTCAATTTTGATTAGGGGCAAGATGAGGCAGTTTTCAGAGCCTCTATTTCTTTTTTATTTTTTATTGAGACTATTGTGAATTGCAAGTCTTTCACAGTTGTATTTCAAACACTTAGCAATAGTGAATTAGGGCCATTCCTAACACCAGTGTTGACTTCCCACTACCATAGTTTCCAATATGCATCTTATACCTCCATCCTCAGCTTCCTGGACTACTAGTACACTGTTACAACAGGTCCATTTTGTGATTAGCTTGTTATAGTTTGGTTCTTTATTCTATTGTCATTGACTTATGGTTGGGTATTTATTTAGATCTGATCTTTTTTTTTTCTACTCAGTGTTCCTGAGACCACTTGGCACCTAGGTCCCATACACTTTATTTTCTTTTCTCAATTTGTAGAAAGACATAGAAATATGAGGTAGAACGAAATGATTCATGTTCCCAGGTTCTATAAAAAAGGCAGGATCCCCTATCTAGAAGATATAAATAAAATTAAAATAGAAAAAAGGAAGGGGGCAGATGTGGCAAGTTTTGAGGTTTCTTTTTGTGGTTGTTGTTGCCTTTTTTTTTTTTTTTTGCATAGACGCCATAGACTTGGGAAAATTAGAAAGGAAATCTCTTCAGCCTAAAAGATATAGGTTGTGTCCACCTATGTGCATACTGTCTTAAGACTGACTACAGGCTTCGGAATGTTGGTGGTCCAACTCCAAGGTCTTTCTCTATAGCCCCAGAAAAAAAAAACATCTGCTCAGTTGTGGCTGACAAGGTCAGTATCTGTAATTAGAGATCTTGGTTTTTGCACAAGGAAAAAAATCCTAGGATACAGCCTTTCTTTATAGTCCCAGGAGAAGTTCTGTTCAGTCACAGTTGCCATAGTCAGTCTTCTGTAGTTAGAGATCTGGTTTTTGCACATATCCTAGGATGGAGCTTCTTCTGATTTCATCTCATTGTTAGGTGGTGAGTGAGGTAAGGCAACTTGCCCTTAGATTCAGTTGTTGCTGTTTCCTCTCTTAAGGGTGTCATATGATCCTACCCTGGAGTAAATTGGTGCCAGAGTGGTATTAGGGCCTTCCCTGGGGATTTTTGATTCCTGGTGCGGTTGCAGGAAACTGTGC
The DNA here is from genome assembly GCA_004027635.1 of Crocidura indochinensis. Classification (NCBI taxonomy): domain Eukaryota; kingdom Metazoa; phylum Chordata; class Mammalia; order Eulipotyphla; family Soricidae; genus Crocidura; species Crocidura indochinensis. Next base: position 15,232 of record PVKC010021697.1, read on the forward strand.
TAATTCTAAGGTTGGGATCCAGAATTTAGGGTAAGATAGCCATGTTCTATCAACTGAAGACTTAATCAATTCCTAGGGGATTAGTTCTGATTCGGTGCTAAAGGATCATTTTTGGACGATTTGCGGGACCAAATATTTTGCCTGGGGATCAAACTACCTCTTGTTCCCCTGTTCTATCTTTCTGTGCCCTCTATTTTTACACCTTTTTTTTTTTAGAAATTTCCATGCTGTTACAAATATTCATAGGACTTAGAGGGGCATTAATAGTGTGATCTAAACAATAAAAAACATTGATCTTTAATCTGTAAGAAAATAGTGTGAATAAATCCTATATATTTGAGAGAAATTTGGAGTTAGTGTGTGAAATGGGGTTGATTGTTTATATATTTGCTTTGATTACCTCAATTATCTAAATATCTCTTTTTATGTCTTTCAAAGCATTCACTTAAGCAATTGAACATGGTTAATAACTATATATAATACGAGCAATGAAGCAGACATATTTTCAATTAAATATGTAGTCACTCATCATATTTGTTAATGACATCACTATAGTAATACGTAATAATAACAAATAGTTTTGTGTTAATAAGAGGTTTTCCTGATACTAAACCATGTACGTTGCCTTGAAGAAAAGACTTTGATGACCATAAGTAGAGTACTTTACCATTAGATAACAATGCCAGTCTGAAAGTATGCACATAGATCTCCTTCTTCAATAGTGCAGTGACTGATAATACTCAAAAGTTAGAAAAAATGTCAAAATTGGAATGCTTGAAACATTACTAAAACATTTTTTGCTTGCCTGGATCAATTGTGATTGGTGGGACCGTGTCCAGCTGAGTGCAGGCCGTACACCTCGCTCTTTATTCAGGGTAACTACTGGAGAGGATGGGTGTTTATGGAAGAATATGTAGTGTCAGGATCAAACATTGGTTGACCATCTACAATACAAGTACATTTTCCACTGTACTATCTATCAAGAATATATAGCATGATTATTTAAATAAATTCTTTATCTTAGCACCCATGTTTACAAACATGTTCGTAGCAGGGTTTCAGTTATAAAATAAAAGAACACCCTTTTTACCAGTGCAACCTTCCCACCATGAATGTCCACTAACTCCCCTCTTCCCCCATCCCCTGCCTTTATTTGAGGCAGGCATTCTACTTCTCTCACTGACTACCATTATCATGAGAGCTGGTAGTGTAGTCATTTCTCTAACTGAACTCACCAGTCTTTGTGGTAAGCTTCATATCATGGGCTGGTCATTTCAGCCTTCATCTCTATTGTTTCTGGGTACTAATTATTGCAATAATTTATCTTATTTTTCTTAAATCCCATAGATGAGTGAGACTATTCTGTGTCTATCTTTCTCCCTCTGACTTATTTCACTCATGTCCATCCATGTATAGGAAAATTACATGGCTTCATTTTTCCTGAAGGCTGCATAGTATTCCATTGTATATATGTACAACAATTTCTTTAGTCACTCATCTGTTGTCAGGAATCTGGGTTGTTTTCGGATTGTAGCTATTGTAAAAAGGACTGCATATATATAGGTGTTCAGAAGGCATTTTTGTATTGTGTTTTTGTGTTCCTAGGGTTTATCCCTAGGAGTGGGATAGCTGGATCATATGGGAGTTAAATTTCCAGCTTTTTGAGGAATTTCCATATTGTTTTCCATAAAGGCTAGACTAAGCAGAATTCCCAAAGCAGTTCCTTTCTCCACACCTGACAGCACTGATTGTTCTTGTTCTCTGTGATGTGTGTCAGTCTCTGTGGTGTGAGATGGTATCTTATTTTTTGTTTTTATTTGCATCTCCCTGATGATTAATGATGTGGAACATTTTTGTGTGTCTTTTGACCATTTGTATTTCTTCTTTGAGGAAGTGTCTGTTCATTTTGTCCCCTTACTTTATATTGTCCTACAAAGCAAGCCATTAAAACAGCATGGTTTTGGAATAAAGACAGACCATCAGGTAAATGGAATAGACTTGAGTATTCAGAGAATATTACCCAGACATAAAATCAGTTCATCTTTAATAAATGCAAAATGGAGCAAGGAAAACCTCTTCAATAAGTGGTGTTGAGACAACTGGTCAGTCACATGCAAAAACGTGAACTTGGACTTCTCTCTAACCCTATGCACAAGGTCAAATCCAAATGGGTTAAAACTTGGATATCATACCCAAAACCATAAGATATATAGAACACATAGGTAGAACACTCCATGGCACTGAGACTAAAGGCACCTTCAAGAAAGAAACATCACTGGGTTATACCAAAGGTGCTCAGAGATTATTTCTTGTTCTGCAATCAGGAATGATTTCAGCAGACTTCAGGGAGGGCAATTAGGAAATTCTTATTTTCCAGTCCATGAATATGAGGAATTTAATCATTCCTTCAAGTTTTCTACTATTTCTAAAATATTATCCCATTTCTCTTAGTGGAATACTAGAAGGCTTTCTATTTTCATTCCAAAATAGTGCCATACAGATGTGCATATTGCCAATTTGTATTTCTAAACCCTTTCATTTTCTTTTTAACTCTCTTCTTTCACTTCTCATTCTATTCATTTGTTTTTTCTCTCTATCTAAGTCAAACAGGGGCTTGCCAATCTTTTTTAATTTTTATTATTTAAACTCAGAATTATATAAACATTCACATTCTTTTTTCATTTTACTAGACTTTTTATGACATCTTAGAATGAAATTTTAATTGAAACAGCATGAAATACAGTTATAAAGTTATTCGTGACTACATTTCAGTCATACAACTTCCAACTTCTATCCAT
>PVKC010021698.1:0-18028 GCA_004027635.1 Crocidura indochinensis
TTGTCTGTGATTGTTTACTTGCTGTGGCAGAGTTGTCCTCTAGGTCTTCCTGCTTTTGCAGAGAAAATTTTGACCCCACATAAGTTCTGGTGTCTTGAAGAGAATCCAACCTTGCACTATTTCTGATGACTTCTCTCTTCCTTCTCCTGGAGCCTGGAAATCCTAAGGGGCTTCGTGACCATTGGATTTGAGAACTGGCCCTGAATTTCCTTCCCAGAAAAACCTGCCTCTGGTTTCTCCTTGGCTTCTCTACATTCTTCAACTTCTGCAGCATGACCCATTTGAAGATGCTTGGCAGGCAGGTACCTGCTTCTGCCAGAAAAGTTAGCTTTCTCTTGCTCGAGGAAAAAGCTCTTCTACAAGTCTTGGAAGGACATTGGACATGAATCTGCTAGCTCTTAGAGCCATGTGCCGAAGGACGTTTAAAGGAAACAAACATATGGATTCTATTTGCACCCAAATACAGACAGGTTTTGCAATGAAGTGGGAAAGTGCTTTGTGGGGTCACTCCATAGTTTGGGTGATTCCAAGACTGTTTAAGGAAAGTTTGATAAAGCTCCAACATAGTGAACCTTTCTCTTTCCAGTTTGTTCAGAAAGCTCAGAAGGAATGAATTGAGGGTCACCAAATGGAACTTGTTCTTGGAAAGTTTCTTCAATCAGACTCAATACATGATTGGCAGCTGCATGTAGGGGCAGTATGGAGGAAAAAGTATCATTTTTAGCATGATAATTTCATTTTCCTTTTGATATTAACCTGATGTTAAAAACATAACAAAACAATCTGCAAATAAATGAAGAAAAAAATCACACCCCATATATGTGTATTGTCAAAACAATGCGCGCAGATGAACACAAAGAAGAAAATAACAAATAACCATCCTTTTATAGACAGAAGTGTCCAAAGGACTTTATGTTCAGATACTCAAGTAGAACTAGAGGGAGAGAATGTGGGGCCCCAAGTTTGGAACAAGGAGGGACTCCATTTTGTAAAGCACAACATGTTGTAAACCTCTTATACTTTTCTTTTTTAAGCCTAAGTTTCCATTAACACTGCCCCAAGATATCTGACCATACTAGGTAGCCTATCTGGAAAAAAACACAAAAAAGTGGTAGGAAGGTACCCTAGATAGCAGCCAATCATTTTAAAGATCATCAGAAGATAGAAAAACCCTATACTCATCCCTTCCCTACATGAACTGGCTGGTGACTTTGGGCTGGGTTGTCTCTTCTGGGAGATGGCCCTAACCAGTCAGTATTGCCAGCTTGTGGCTGATGGAATAAAGTTTTGTTTTGCTTTACTCCAATTGTAAACTCTAACAGATACTGAGTTGGGGTAGATGAGGAAAGAAAGCACAGTGACAGGTAGAGAAGTGGGTTTGTTTGGAGTGGGGGCGGACAGTTCAGAGACTGGGATTTTGACTTGAATCCAGCATTCATTTTTGCAATTGGTAAGCTGAAGTATTCTTTCCCTTTTGAGGATTGTTTTTGTTTGGGGGCCATGCCCATTGGTGCTCAGATGTTCACTCCTGGCTCTGTGCACAGGGATCGCTCTTAGTGATGCTCAGAGAACCATATGTGGTGCTAGGGATCTAATCAGGGTTGGCCACATATAATACAAGTGCCTTAACTCCTGTACTATCTATCCAGTTGAATTCTGCCTTTTGCTTAAATTCTGGCACAATGCAACTGAGTTGGATGTGGCATCTGGAATTTGGGGATATAAAAGGAAGGCATCTGAAATTTGGCTCTCAGCACCAGGAAAAATGTAAATTATTTTAATTTTCAGGGGAGCCATAGGAATTTTTATATATCTGTATTTTTAGCTGTACACTGGAGGGGCAAAGCTACTGAGTGAATGTGATCACTATTGCCTTCACAGTCAAAGTACACTTGCTTCAGTGAACACTGGAAGCTGGGAGTGTGGGGATATGGGAATAGAAATTGACTTGATCCTGAGCTGTGATTTTCCTTGCCTGTCATGCTAGTGTTGGTGTTTGATGCCCCTAAGAGGCCACACTGAACAGTATTTGGTGATGATACTATCCACTATCACAATCTACTATTTGGTGACTTTCATCCGGGAATGTCTTCCTATATCTCTCTCTTTCCCCTTCCATGTCCTTCAGGTTTCCCAGGATGTTAAAGCAGATAGACCCACAGATATGCTCTTTTATAGACAGTGTTCATCACACAAAACTAGCAAAGAAAAATATCAGGATTTTGGAGGTGCAGACAAGATAGTACAGGGAGCCATGCCCACCATGAAGAACCATTTCCCAAGGACCCAAAACCTTCCCCTTAAACATTTAAGATTCATTAAACTATGTATTCTTTGGAAATGGTCCCAGGTTTCTGGCCAGGTTCCAATGACTATGACCACAGGAATTGGGGTACTTTGTAGATGCATTTTATCTCTGGAGTTCTTGTAGGTGGACTTTCTGGCACCATTTAGAATGGGGTATCAGGCATTGGCATGGAATGCTCTGGAAACAGACTGGGGTTTAAAAATGTAACTTAGTTTGGGGCCCGGGAGATAGCATGGAGGTAAGGCGTTTGCCTTTCATGCAAAAGGTCATCGGTTCGAATCCCGGTGCCCCATATAGTCCCCCGTGCCTGCCAGGAGCAATTTCTGAGCATGAAGCCAGGAGTAACCCCTGAGCGCTGCCGGGTGTGACCCAAAAACCAAAAACCGAAAAAAAAGAAATGTAACTTAGGGGACTGGAGCAATAGTTCAGCCAGTAGAGCACTCGCTTTGCACAAGGCCAATCTAGGCTTCATTTTCAACATTTCACATGGTTCCCCAGCTCAGTGAAGTGTAATTCCTGAGCACAGAGCCAGGAGTGAGTCATGAGCACTGCTCAGTGTAGTGTCCAGTTAGGTTACACCTTACTTAACCTAAAACAAATATCATCTCTGTTTCCTTTGTATGTTTGCTTACAACTTGGATTTACCCCAAACAGAGATTGTCTTACTTGTAAACCAGGGTGGGACTGACTCAGGATACACTGAGTTATCTGTCTTTACTGCTCCACCCAGGGGTGGTCTCTGTACTCAGCCAGGCAGCTGGCTCTCTATACAAGGTAGAAGACTGCCAGAATATACGTTTTACTCTTAGCCTGATTCGGATTATTTCATGTATGACCCTGATTCAGACTCATTCACCTGGTGTTGAAGATATACCACATGGGGTGATTTTATAGTGCCCCAAACAAAAAATTCTCTACCTTGGGTAGACTGTTTCTCTGGGGTTCATATCAACCTCCTTGAACACAGAACTGACAGGAAGGACCACCCTCATGAGTGCATCGAGGACACATTAGGGTTTCAGTTCAACCACTCAGATCCTGCCATGACCTTTTCTGAGCCAGAACAAAGGAGGCACAAAGGAAGAGACGCAGGAAGTGAAGCCTAGTGACCTCAGTTTTGTGCTGTCCTACACCTCTCCCCCTAACCACTGCACTCCCACGACTGGACTGGGGCCCTCTCAGGAGGCCACATCATAAATGTTTGCCTCATCAGATGGCTTTTCTTTTCTTTGGGGTGGGGGGACACGACACCTGTTTGATGCTCAGGGGTTACTCCTGGCTAAGTGCTCAGAAATCGCCCCTGGCTTGGGGGACCATACGGGACACTGGGGGATCGAACCGAGGTCCTTCCTTGGCTAGCGCTTGCAAGGCAGACACCTTACCTCTAACACCACCTCTCCAGCCCTGAGATGGCTTTTCTTTATTGAGGAGACTCAGAGAGGTTCTAAGACTTGCCTTAGCAAATGTGAATCAGACTCAGGCTCTCTCATGCTTTTCCAGAAGGAGCTCAAGGGTCTCCAGACTCTGAGGTGTATCTTCTTAGGCAGCTAGGTCTAGATCTGTTTCCCTGGGAGATACCAGTCCCATTTCCTCCATGTTGCACCGTCTACTCAACGGGGTGCTTCCTCTGGGCCTTTTCTCGCCTGACTCCCTTCACCTTCAAAGAGATCAGTAAAACTCTTAGTAAATGCAACCCAGAATGACCATTTCATTCCCTTTGAGCAGAGTGGAACCTGGTGACTCCTGAGCCCTGTTGGGTTATGTCTCTTTTGGCTCCATTCCCCAGAGGTTGACCTCAGGACAAGGACTCTTGCATAATCCACTATTTGGAGGCACTAAGCAGGGTTGGGGGTTTGGGGTGTGGGTAGAGGGTGAGCTAGGGAAAGAAATGTCTGTTACATAGCAAAGGGGGAGTAGGGCTGAGTCCCTACATGAGCCCTATTAACCCCCATACAGTTCTCCATACACACAGAGTGGAACAGTCATGGAGCCCTGAGCCATCAACTTTCACACTGTTGGCAGAGGTTGAGTGGTTGGTGCGCCGAGAATTCTCTGACTGCATAAGCAACAGGAGGGAGGCTTGGGTGAAGCTGGGTGGAGGTGGGCAGTTGAAGTTAAACTGAAACTATGTGCAGAGTGCAGTGAGAACTGCCAACCTCTTCCAGGCCCAGTTGTTGGATTGTGACGAGGAGGCAGACAAACAATGCCTGGCACTAGCTTGGGCTAATTAAATGGTGGCCATTCTTGGCACCGCTGCTGCTGCCCTTGCCATGAAGCTGACTGCTACTGACTTGGCCCATGTAGAGACTTGTTTCGTGCTGATTATTTGTCTCTCACAGATATTTTTTGACTTCAAAGAGTTTTGCTTGGTCCCAACACTGGATTTCCCTTAGAGAGACCATCCACTGGGCAGAAAGTACTGAGTGCCTGGTCCATGGTGTGAGAATTTGAGCCAGGTGTGTTTCGCAAGCACAGGAAAAATTAGTCTGTGGGAAGAAGCTGGACCTGGCCGCGTTCTTGGGTTTTCTCCAGTTCTTCAAAGAAAAGCCAAAAGCACTAACCCTCTCCTTTCAGTGGCCACGACAGAATGCGCTCCCTGCAGCTGGCATCTGTGGCCCAGCCAGGCCTGCATGCAGCCCTCTCCTGGCCTTTGCTGCCCTTCTGCCAAGGCTCAGATACAGAGAAAGGTCCACTTTGGAAGTGACAAGAGGGTGGAGTAGCTTCCTCCAATTGCCCTCCTTCCTTCCTTTGTATTTTCTGTTGCTTCCTCTTTGCACCCTGTTGGTGTAACTACCCCTTCCCTGCCCCCCCATCTTTCCTTTCTCCTCTGGTCTCCTTGGGGGTGGAAATGAGGGTGTTTTGGCCAGAATTCTTCCCTCATCTAACCTTCAAGCTCTGACTGTGGCTGAAGTGTGTGTCGAGGGGGCTTTTTCCCTCCTCCTTTCTTTTGGGGCTGGACCCTCTTGTGTTTGCTTTGATCTCCAATTGATGCCGACAAGTGGCCAGGCCCACCCACTGATCGCATTGAGAGAGGTTGAAAAGGAGTGTTTTCATGTTCCTGGGGCTGTTGTCCTTGCTGCTGGCACCAGGGAGCTGCTGGCGGGACTGGGAGCCACTTGAGCCCTGCAAATTGAAAAGGCTGACAGAGCCAGAGAGCCAGCTGGCTTGTTATTAGGGAGCTGGTCGCGGGTGTGTGACTTTGCTGCCCACTGAGAGTTGGAGGCAAGGAAGGGCGGTGGTATGAGGTGGCAGTAGATGAAATAAGACAGATCACCAAGAAAATGCAGCTGGGCTCTCTCGGGAGGCATTTCTAAGGGCTGCTGTCCAGAGTCTTCTGAAGTACCTGCCATTCCAGAGGAAATACAAATGAGAAAGAAAGCCCACAGGACATGTGGGTTCAAGTTGGGTTATTACCTTGGATGCAAATCCAGACCTATGCCAGCATTTTCTGAATCTTTTCTGACTAAAATAGAATCTGCCTGATTTCGTTTGGTAGCTAGTGCTGGTATTAGAACTTGCCGCATGAAAATTACCCCCAACCCCCAAATACTTGGTTGTGATGTGTCTCAAGACATCTGCAGTCTGAACTGGGTTTAGTTAGGTTGGGCTAGACTCATACATGTACTTGAGGGTCCCTGCTGAGTCAGAGGGGGAGGGAGGACTGGTTATGGTTAACCAAAATAGTTGACTCTATGTTCAGAAATCGCTCTTGGCAGGCTCGGGGGACCATATTGAATGCTGGGATTCGAACCACTGTCCTTCTGCATGCAAGGTAAATGCCTTACCTCCCTGCTATCTCTCTGGCCCCCAACTAAGAACATTTCTAACCTGTCCTCCTCCAACCTGCTCCCCTAGGTGGTCTGGTTAGTATTAAGGTGGATTTTCCTGCCCTAGTAAATTCTTGAGGATTGAATGAAGGATTTGCATACAAAATCTGGAGATTATAAGTTAGAATTTACTGTATACTTTAAGCAGATGGGTCCAGGGCCCTCCCCAAATGTCTACATCTGTTCTAGTGATGCTCTATTCCGTGTGTGACCTCCTGGGTCCTGTTCCCTGAGATCTCCTCAGTTCCAGTGTATGAAGACCACATCCCATCTTCTGTGTGGCATCATTATTAAAGAATAATTATCTGGTCTCTGGCCAAAGTCATGTATTTTTTTTTTTTTTTTTTTAGTCTTTGGACACAGCCATGGTGTGCATTGGTGAAACTCCTGTGTTTCGTATCTTTCCTTGCCTGAATATGCCATCTGTTTAGGCATGTGAACCATGCCTGTCCTGCAGTCAGCCTGGGCTTAAACAGAGAGTGAGAGGAGAAGAAAAGGGAGGAGAAAAAAGGAGGGGAGAAGAATGGAGAGGAGTGGATAAAGGAGAAGAGAGGGGAGAGACAGAGGAGAGAGCTGAGAGAACAGAGAGGAGAAAGAGCAAATAGAGAACAGAGAGTGAGAAGAGGAAGAGAGAGAGGGAGAGAGAGAAAGAGAAAGAGAGAGAGAGCAAAGTGAGAGGAGGGAGAGCTAAAGGCTTCCTTTTATTTTCTGGCATCTTCCTCCCCCAGCCATCCCATCATCTATTTTTATTAGCTACCTGTTTCAGGAACAAGACTTAAAGTGACCAACTAAATTCACCCTGTGCTCCACTCTTCCACTTGTGTTATATCAGTTTCCAGAGCCCAGAAGAAAAAAAAAATGAAGTTTACCAGGGGAATGGGGTGCCTGTCTTGTGTGTAGGGCCCTGATTGAATCCTTAATACCATACCACACAGGTAGTCTCCCTAAGCACCATCTGGGGAAGCTTTGGAAGCCCCTGAGCACTAGCAGGGTGGCCTAGGTGACTCCTTAAAATACAGAACCCAATTAGCATTGTATCATCAGGCCTAAGCACTGACCCAGTTGGCTGAGTATTGGGGAGAAGCACTACTTCCAGTCGCTCACCCCCTAGAGACTGATTGGGAGCATCTCCCCCAAACATACACACACACAAAGAAAACACATAAAACAAAACACTCTTGAGATTTAACACAGGCTGGTCATGTTGTTGTCACATTGTCATTCTTTCAGCCAAGAATAAGCCAGATTGAAGGGGGGTGGGGGAGAAAGAAAGGGGCTATATTCTTTTTGGAAGAGGCTGTGGTCACATTGCAAAGGGAGAATGTGAGTTATTTTTTGCCACTAGTCTGCTACAAGCATGAAATAATAAATTAAAAATTACTTAGAGGAGCCAAAAAAAAAAAAACTCTTAAGTATAGAAAAAGAGGCAAAATACAGAAATTAGTTTCATCCTGCCTTACCTAGGGATGCATTGTTGATGTATTTGTCTGCACTATCCTATAATTTTCTAGACTCTTGTAGTGGTGTTTAGACTAAGTAGGGTCCAAAATTTGAGCAACAAGATGAACAGATATAATCAGAGTCCTTTTTTCACTATTTGCATTGAATCTACTTGTCTATCTTTGAGTACATTGGCACTTATAGAATTATTTGAATCACTTATAGTTGAATCACTTATAGAATCACTCAACCAGACTGCTTGGATAGAAATCCTCATGGTATATGTATGATTGGCCAGATGTCTCACAGGGCATGAACATCAAGGGGAAGTTAATTTCTAGGTACTAGCTCATTAAGATCAAAATTCATAAGGCCGGAGAGACAGCATAGCAGTAGGGCATTTGCCTTAGATGCAGAAGGACTGTGGTTCAAATCCTGGCATCTCATATGGTCCCCCAGCCTGCCTGAATGTAGAGCCAGGAGTATCCCCTGAGAATTCATACCTGAGCTCAAGGCGGCCAGTGTGTCATCTGGAAGAACTGTGCCATGGTCTGACATCTGAGGAGAAGCCCCAGGAGCTTTCCCACCTTGTCACATGCCCCTTCCAAGTGAGTATAGCACAGGGCACATTCCAGTAGGTATCAGAAGTTGCTGACCAGCAGGAGCATGAAGATTTGGGGGACTATGGAGTGGTAACTATTCTACAATACCAATGTCAGCAATGAGAGCAATTTCAGAGTGAAGAGTGTACTGAGGCTGCCATTCCAAGCTTTTTTTGGCACATGCTCCTAGCTCTTCTTCACTGAAATACTCCAGCCATCTTGAAGCTTAAAGAAGCCTTTGGTATATTGACTCTTATCTTTCTCTCCCGCAATCAACCACAGACTCTATTTATCTTTTGCATATGCTTTAAATGTTCTTGTTGGGAGAAGATTCTGCCTGGTTTTCAGTGGCATTACTTTTGTGGGCATACACACACATACACAATGCACACACACACACACACACACACACACACACACATACATGGGGGGGGTCCCAGAGCCATTTGAACTGAGATATCCTAGTATATGGATATGGATGAGGGTAGTCATATGGGGGGACAGTACCTGCCTATTGCCATCCTACACATGAAGTCCTTTAATCTGTGCATGTGTGACTTCCCACTGGGGCAAGTTCTTTCTTCATCTTCAGGGACTTTCCCTCTCCCTGCCAGATGATGCCTTTGTAAGCAGAAAGTGCTTGATGCAGTGTGCAGTGTGTCCACTCTCCCCCAGCACCTGGGCTGGCTTGGCTCCTGGCTCTGTTTCTCTGAGCAAACAAGCAGGGTGGAGACAGCAAATAAACGATTTCCAGAGAGGAGCTAAGCTTTTCTGCTGCAAGTACCTTTTCAAAGGGGCAGTGAGAAAAGCCAGGCTCAGCCTGGGCCTCTGCTGGCCTCTCTTCTGGGGAAGGGTCTCCTGTCCATTTGATAGTCGAAACATAGGCTCTAGGGAGCCATCCTGGCTGTTTCAACTCTCCAGACTCATGCTACAGCGCTCAAATCTTTCCTGTCTTCTCCTCCAGGGGCTCCAGGCTAATGAGAGGAGACAGCTGAGAGGCTGTCAGAGCTGCTTTCACCTGTCAGGTGAGCAGGAGCCCCAGGAACTGCTTCAGTGGTGCAGAAGCCAGATGGTGGGGGCAGGCTACAGGGGACTTGTAGGGGGAGTCAGCACCCGGAGGAAGCTGTCCCCTCTGTGCCTTCTCAGCTATGGTCAGATGACCTTGGGCCTGGGGAGGGCCAGGAAAGCTTTACACCCCTTCCCTATTATTGCTTCAGCTGCTTCCCATTCCTTTTGGGGTTTCTGTGACTTTTCCCCAGGGAGATCACACAGGGCCCTGCCCCCAGCTACCGCTGCCAAATGCAAATAGTTGCTGAAGTTGTTGAGTGCAGTCCTGCTTTCACATCTTCTTTTGCAGTGTTCCCTAGGCAACCGCCGCCAGCGTGCAGTCGACTTCAGGGGTGCGGGCAAGAGCAGTAGGAAATGGCTTTTGCTCTTTTCTTGGGGCATCTCAAGTGAGGTCCACCCATGGGAATTAGCGTCTTCATTTTCTTTTCCTTTTTCTTTTTGATATTTGGACCACACCTAGTGGTTGCTCAGGGGACTCTGTGGTGTCAGAGATTGAATCTGTGCTTCCTGAGTGCTAAATCTATGCTTAACCTGTTAAAATCTTTCTCCAGACCTTCATTTTCTGTTTTGGGCATTACTCCAGTTCAGAGCTTATTGCTGGCTCTGTGTTCAAGAATCACTCCTGGGGCCCGGGAGATAGCATGGAGGTAAGGTGTTTGCCTTCCATGCAAAAAGGTCATCGGTTCGAATCCCGGTGCCCCATATGGTCCCCCATGCCTACCAGGAGCAATTTCTCAGCATGGAGCCAGGAATAACCCCTGAGCACTGTCGGGTGTGACCCAAAAAACCGAAGGGGGAAAAAAAAAAAAGAATCACTCCTGGTGGGTGGAATTGGTGTTGGTTGTGTGCAAGGCAAGTTCCTTAACCCCAATGTACTATCTCTCCATTCCACAATGTTCAGGATTTTAAACGGTCCTTTATTTCCAATATACTATTATTGTAGAGAGCTGATGTAAACAAAGGATGTTTTCTTTTCTTTGTGAAGACTGCTTACAAGCCACTTTCAAAAATGTGTAGAATATTTTCTCTTATGTAAGCAAGGAAAATTTAGAAAATATAGATAGGTATTCAAAAGGGGGGGGGGAAACTCTGCTTAAATTCCCCCTAATCCGATCATCTGGAGCCAATAACTATTAACAGTTGGGTTACATGCAGATATTTACATAAAAGTTTTAAAACAGAAGTGGAACACACACAGTGTCTTCACATTGCTTTGAAAGGCCTGAGAGTGTGAAAATTTGCAGGTTAGAAGCCTAAATATCCTAAGTACTGCAATGTGTAGCATAATTTCTTACCATTCTTCATCTTTCTATAGTTCCTGTATAGAATCTAGAACATGGAGAAAACGTGTAAAAAAAAAAAAGAGCATGTCTTGCATTGGGAAGAAAGAGATGAGGTTTGCAGTATCAGGAACACTCCTTTGCTAAGCACAAAAGAGTGAGAAGGAAAGGCTGATAGTGTGTTCACAGTATCCCAAAGAGTTCTGAGTTTATAGACCTTGTAACAGGGCCTGAGGAGCAAGCAGTCCACATCTCCCCATCATATCTTGAAAACTACGGGAGTTTACTAAGTTATCACTATCACCTCCAAGTTCTTTAGGGCTGATTTGATTCTCTGATGTGTCTGCATTGCCCCCTGGCCATTGAGAGGATCTACTCTCTTGGACAGGCTTTCTCATGGGCTTACAGGTTGGCAGGCTAGAAGCTGGGCGTGGAGGGTCTCAGCTGGAACTGGAATCTCCATCAGGTGGTCTTTCAATAGGCACACCTGCATGGGCACAGGGTGGTGGCAGAATGCTGAGAGATAGAACAAGAATGTTGAGCAGTTACATGCCCTGGAGAGGAGGCCCGATATTGCATAACAGCCCTTGAATGGGGCTGGATGGATGTGGATGAAGGGATGAGAGGCCTTTCCCTCCACCCCGGGGCCATGTGTCTCCAACCCTTTCCAACCATGGGGTCTGCAGCTTCAGGATAGCTGCGGGGAGAAAACTCACAGGCAGTCAGGTTTCAAGAGATATAAGCTTTATTCATGGCCCTAGCCACCACATGTGTGGCCTATAATCTTAAACCCATTTAAGCATGCTCTCTTCAGCCTGCCCTGCTTCTTCCTCCATCTCTCCTCCAAACCCTCTCCTGCCCCTCAGGCAAACCTATTTGTTATCTACTAAAGACCCCTCCCAGAAATGGGCAGGTCTTATTAGCAGTTAAGTTTACACAGGAAGAATGGGGACTTCTTCCCAATAGGTGGAAGATAGCAGTGACAACCAGCAAAGACAAAAAAGGCCAACCGACAAATGACAGAGACCTGGTTACCAGTATCTTCCAGAGGGTCACAGTTTTCAAAGGTGGCTCTATACAAGATGCTAGGTGAAGTCAAGCTTTATTCACAGGCAGGAGGAGAGACATGACAAGATTAGTCTCTCCTTGCACTGGCTTCTCATACATTCCATCCCTTTTAATAGATAACACATGGCAATGGGATCTACATATGATTCTGCTCCTTTGGAATAGAGTTTCTGGTAGGTCTGTAAGTGCTTCTGCAGTCACTTTAAATGGTAGGCATAGTGGGAAATAATCAAGGCTGTTTTTTTTTTTTTTTTGCCATCCATTTGCCACACACTTGGTATCTGTTTAAAGGTCTCACTATTTTCTAATGGGAGCATGTGCTTTCATTTATTCACTCCAGTGTCTATGGTTTGCCTTGGAGGTTGATAAGACTGGAGTGGGAGTCTGTCTGCATTTCTCTCCTTTAGACAGATTCCTGGAAGAAAATTGCAAACACGGAAGGTCTGAGCACTGCTGAGGTTCCTGATAGACACGGCAAATTTCTCTCCACTCAGAGCCCTTTCCTCTGGGTCTAATTTTTGTTCTCACCTGTAAGGAGGAACTCCGCTTGTTAAGACGCTGACTTTGGCTCAGTGTCTGTGTGCATGGCCTGCGAGCTTGCTTCTTAAGTGTCATTCTTTATACGGAGTGTGGACAGGCCCCTGTCCTTAGTAACTGCAGCGGCTGAGCTGAGAGTCACGCTCCATCTCCCCCCACAGAAATGAGAATAACGAGGGGCACTGAGGCATGTCCATAGACTGCTGATTCGGAGTTTATCCAAGGGCCCTGTTTGCCATTCTAACCCCTCGCTCTCTTTAATTAGCTTCTCATTGGAGATTCAAGATGGGCCTTTCCCCAGGGGAAAAAGAACAAGTTGTTTAGACCTCCAAGAACAGGGGAATGAGCCATTCTCTGGTGGGGTTGTTGGGGAAAGGGGGGGGGGTCCCTAACACTGGTGGTCAGATTCTGAATAGGGACCAGCAGTTTTGGACAAATTCCCCAAACCTGAAGATACTGCTTGCAAGGCTTACGTCCCCCACCTGCTTCTTGATTTCCACCATATCCACCAAGCAATAGTCAGTTAAAAATGCTTAATCCATGAAGCACTGCCTTATTCTTTACTTCGTTTTTCACCATAGTCTCACATGCTTCCTCGCCCTTGATTGCTACAAAACCGTATCTGTCCCCTCTAGTTTCCAAAAGAAAGAGGGCTGACTTCCTTCAGATGGCTACAAGCTCTTCCCTGTCTTTTGTCCAGCTCACCCTCCCACAATCTAATTCATAGTATCCCTTAGAATCCAAATGAGGGATGCAAAAGATTAAACCTGGCCCAAGAGGCTCACTTTTTCTGACAATATTAGGAAGTGAGGTGTGGGAGTGCTCACTGTTTCTTCCTGTTTTTTGGCTGTGTAACATGGCACAGGCCACCTTCATTGCATAAAGTCACCTTCCTTCTCTGTGTCCTGACTTCCCTCTACTAATGCACTGCTGACAGCTGACTTCTCTCATTTCTGTGTCTGCGAGAGGCAAATTCTCTACAGGAAAACATGCTATTTTATTTTTATTTGTATTTTTGTGGTGGGGCACTGAGCCCAGGGATTTGGGGTTTTTGTTTGTTTGTTTTTGGTCACAGTTGGTGATGCACTGGGGTTACTCCCAGCACTACACTTCAGGGATCATTCCTGGCAGAGCTTGGGGTGCTGGGAATGGAGACTGAGTCAGTCGCATGCAAGGCAAATTTCCTACCTACTGTACTATCTATCCAGCCCCTTGAACCAAGGTCTTATATATATAAAGCATGTGATTTGCCACATCCTGGTCCCAAAAAAGGTAACTTATTTTTCTTCCAGAGTCAAGTTTGGAACCCAGAATCTCATCCCTGCAAGACAAGAGCTCAACTTCTGAGTTATATTTCCAGCACATGACATTAATTAGAATACATTTAGGCTCCAAATGCTAAGTAAAATTGATATTTAAAAGAAAATTTCTGCTTTGGGGGCCAGAATATAGTGCAGCGGTTTACATAAATCATTTGCCTTGCACACAGCCAACTCAGATTTGATCTTGGCATTGCATATGTTCCTCTGAGTTCCCCAAGAGTGAATCCTGAGTGCCAAGGAAGGAGTAACCCCTGAGCATGGCCAGGTGTAGCACCCCCTCCACCACACAAAGTTCCTGCTTTGGGTTCTACTAAAAAGCAGAGGATGCAATCAGAGCTTTGTATAAATTGTGTGTGTGTGTGTGTGTGTGTGTGTGTGTGTGTGTGTGTGAAGAATTGATTCATCAAACAAATTCTTTACAATGGAAAAAGTTATGGGGTTGGCAGGCCAGGTCAGTTCATTGCATAAGTGAGGGGGGTCCCTACCAGTGAGCTGGGGGATACTAGGATTAGAAGAGAATATCCCTCAGAATGGCCTTGTCAGGACAGTCAGAGAGTACTTGCTCCTGCTGGCTGAGCACTGTTGCAGGAAGTGACCTTGAGATATGAGTGCGAGGAGGAGAATGAGTGCCCAGAGTGTAGGTTTCCTACTTCCCAGAAAAGTTCCCAGCATGGAGTTTGTGTGTAAATGATGGCAACTGAAAACATGGGGATAAGTTTTTGTTACATTTGTTTATGAACTTGCCTCTCTTTGTGTGCTGGAGGTCTTACTCCCAGGGTTCAACACACTCAAGAATGTTGATACCTCTCTGGGTTGGAGCCAGGATAGAGTAGGGGTTGGGAGTGCTAATCAATAAGAGTTGCCTTCGATAGGAGGGATTGCTGGTTCTGCCCGAAGGATGGGATGGGAATTGTTCCTGAGGACTCCGTGGACTGAGTCCAGTTCCTGAGTGCCCGAACCTACATTGGCCATGTTGGCAGACACAAGGAGTGGCACTTTCCCAAATGTGTGCCACTGAAGTCTAGTTCCTGCCTCATTTCTTCAAAAGTCATTCCTTACTGTTCTTGCACAGTGCTATTGAGGTTGACTGCATGCTGGCAGCAGCCACTGAAGGAACCTACACCTAGCAGTGCTGGTGGTGTTCTGGGGAGGCAGGTACTTACTTCAACAGTAAAACCAGTCTTGCTCATGCAAAGTCTACCATTGGAACCACACTCCTGATTTCTGGAACTCATCCTATGGAGTCTCTTGCAGGATTGGGAGCCAGGAAGCCATGCCTGGGAGACACTGGAAAAATGAGAGGCACCATTACTCTGCCAGTATGATCTGGAAGTGTCTAAATGCAGGGTAAGTTCATGTGAGGGCAGAAATGAGGAAGGATCCCATGACTCTGAAGTACTCTTCCAAGACGATTCGACTGTGGCTTTGGAGACATAGAAGAGAGTGTCCAGGAACACTTGACCTTGACATGCCTCCTTGGTTTGATTCTCTTGTATCTGTTCAGTTCAAGTGAACCCTCCACTGTGGTGTGGCAGAGGGCTATGACCCCTAGGGAAGAGGGAGGCTTATGCATCAAATTGTCTTGGAGTATATTGCAGTGAATTAAGAACTTTCTTAACCCGCTTTCCTCATTATCAGGGACAAGATGGACAAGATCAAGAGTCTTGAAACCAAATTCTTTTGATCCCCAATAGCATTGTGGAGATAATACACTAGAGTGTGTGGGGGGGTGTTGGCTAAAGAGAGAGCTCCTGGGCTGGAAATACTGTACAGTGGGTAAGGTGCTTGCCTTCATGTGACCGATTCAGGTTCAGTCCCCAGCATCCCATATGATCCTCTAAGGCCTTTCAAGTGTACTGTCAGGTGTAGCCCCAAAAGAAAGACAGGAAAAAATACAAAAAAAAAAATGAAGGTGCTCCTGTCAATTCTTTTTCTTTTCTATGGAGCAGCTCTACTCTATTCTAAGTTTATAGCTGAGAGGAGGGTCTGTGAATAACTGGAAGCAGTATTGATTGCAAGTTGCAGAAATGGATTCTGATAGGCTGAAAGGGCATTATGGGCCAAGATACAGCATGTGGTTGGTGAATTGGGAGAAAGTTCAGAAAAATCTATTGGTGGGCAGCCCCCTACTGAATGCATCCTCTCCAGCCCAGTCAGGCATTGTTATGATGGAATTCAAGAAAAGGACTTGTTGGTTAGTCTTGCCTCTGAGGCAGGAGAAGACAAGGCTTTTCCTGGATTTTTGGTCTTTTAATTTTATGTTTATAATTTGAGGGTTTTGGGGAGGATTTGAGCCACCTCAGATTTACCTTCGTGTCTGCACTCAGAAATCAGAGTTCTGATGGTTCTCAGGGGACTACTTGCAATGTTGGAGATTGAAACCCAGTGAGTACTAAGTGCCTTACCACCCTGTACTGCCCTCTCCTTTGATTTTTTTTTTTGTTTTTTGTTTTTTGGGCCACACCCGGTGACGCTCACGGGTTACTCCTGGCTATGCGCTCAGAAGTCGCTCCTGGCAGGCATGGGGGACCATATGGGGAACTGGGGGATCAAACCTGCTCCGTCCTAGGTTAGCACAAGGCAAGGTAGGCACCTTACCTCCAGTGCCACCGCCCTGCCCCCTATCCTTTGATTTCTAAAGAAAACAGTTGTCAGTAAAAAGTTTTTACCAAAAAAAAAAAAAGTTCTTACAGGGACCAGAGAGGTGGTATGGAGGTCCTTGCATGCAGGAGGATGGTGGTCCAAATCTTGGCATCCCATATGGTCCTCTGAGCCTGCCAGGAGCGATTTCTGAGCATAGATCCTGAAGTAACTCCTGAGCACTGATGGGTGTGACCCCAAAACAAAAAAACAAGAAAAAAGAGTTCTTGCAGCCAAGATTTCACAAATAGGCACAACAAAAGCAAAGAACTAGACCTTAGTCAATAACAGACTGAGATATTGCTAACATACTGCCCAGGGTTGGAGCCCTGGTGTAGAAGAAATCTAAGGACAGTGGAAGAGGGACCTGAGCATTCTGGTGGTGAGATGGTTTAGTAGATTTATAAGTCTAAAGCAATATTAACACAATTGTTGACCAAATTGTTGACCATAGTATTATCTATTCTTCTACACATTTATTCTATACCCTAATAGAAGAAATAGATAAGAAAATCAAGCAACCAAATGGGCACCAGATATCTTCTGAGAGTCAACCAAGTTCTTTGGCAAAGAGTGAATCCCTGCCTGCCACATGTCTGGGACTTGGCTTGTGGGAGAGTTTTACTGCTCACCTGTTGGAAAGGCTTTGGGTCTCTCAGAGATGTGACTACTACCAGCTGTCTTGCTTCTAGCTGCCAGAGGGGAGATGGAGCTGTGCTCTCTGGTTTCTGTGGACCGGCTATGATTGTCTATCAAACCCCAGTTAGGGTGAGTAAGGGCAGTGAACAACTGCTCCAGCCTGTGTCTCAGCAAAGCAGAGCAGAGGGCTGAAGACTTGCACATAGTCCACTTCATTGGGGTACTGAAGCACCGGGGCACAGGGCAATGCAGAGAGTACTATGATGGTGATTAGGGTACACCAAGAATCCTGCTGCTGGGAATCCTGGAATGGGAAGTGTGAGATGTGGGTGTTTCTGAGGCCAAGTAGTAGGTTTTCAGGAGGGACATGTGACCATAGCAGCATCAAGTGGGGGGAGGGCAAATGTAGTAAGTGGAAAAGGTGTCTTGTACAGCAACTTCTTTGTGCCCCAGCCAATGTGGACAGAAATGCAGATAATGAGCCTGACCTCAGGGTACTTGGAGCTTAAAGGGCTTGCTGGGGCTTGTAGCCTCTGAGATAGTGCCTGTTTCCTGTCGACACAGCTCAACATTCACTCAGTCCACAATGAATGATGTTTTACAGGACCTTTACCCTGTTTTCCAGGTTTTTTTCCTTTGTTCATACTATCTTGAAGAGGCATCACTTAACTTTATTCTTTAAATTATAGCACTGCAGTTTACCAAGTTGTTCATTATATAGTTATTTCAGACATTAATATGTTCAAGCACCCATCCCACCTCTAAGGAAGTACCACTTTTTGTTTTGGGTGTTAGTTTTGGGGCTCTGATCACACTCTGCTACAGAGGTGACTTTTCAGGGGCCAGAGGGACAGTATAGTGGTTAGAGCATTAGCTTTGTCCACAGCTGACCTGTGTTCAATCCCCGGCCTTTCACAGGGTTCCCTAAGCATTACCAGGAGTGATTCCTGAGTGCCAAGCCAGGAGTAAGCCCTAAGAACAATGGGGAGTAGCCCTAGAACTAAGACCAAACAATCATCTCCCCAAATTCTGGAGTGTGTTGTCTTACCACCCCCATCCCCTATTCCCCATCCAGACTAGAGCTTTGCTCAGACTGCCCAGAGAAAGGGCCAGAACATTTGGGGATAAGCCTGGTTGGGGCCTCACCAAAGTGTTACTTAAACTCTATATTGACTGGAGACTTCATAGAGGCCTCCCTCATCAGCAGCACAAGAGACCTTAACATATATTATATAATATATATTTTTAATTTATTTACTTTTTTTTTTTTTTTTTTTTTTTTTTTTTTTTTTTTTTT
>PVKC010021699.1:0-18029 GCA_004027635.1 Crocidura indochinensis
CTTAAAACCAATTCCTAATACCAGAAGACTTCAGATCAAGAGAGAGAGAGAAACAAAAGTACATATCCAGTGGACTTTTACATATCTAAGGAAGAGGTTTAAGAAAGGATGACATTGGAAGAACACCTTTGTTTAGGGTTGATACTGGGTATCATCTTATACTCTTGGAGCCAGCTGCCGGGGCTGCACACAGGGTGCGTATTGACAGAGGCTAGGAGCAGAATCCTGACTCCTGGAGCAGCCGCCCGGCACACAGAAGAGCCATTTTTTTTTTTTTTTTGTTGGTGTTTGGGTCACACCCGGTGATGCTCAGGGATTACACTATTAGCTCAGAATTTGCGCCTAGTTTGGGGGACCATATGGGACGCTGGGGGATCGAACCTAGGTCTGTCCTAGGCTAGCGCTGGCAAAGCAGGCACCTTACCTTTAGCGCTACCTTGCCGGCCCCAGAAGAGCCAAATTAAAAGTGTAAAGAGCCACATGTGGCTCGCGAGCCTCAGGTTGCCGACCACCGTGTTAACCAAATCATGTTTGTGTTAATTATTTAATTTAATTAACTTGGAATTTTTAAGCTATACTTTATAAATCTTCGACTCTATGCAGATTCCTCAGATCAATATTTTTGCTATAGTTTGAACAAAGGGGAAATCCATTATTAAAGAATAATGTACAGAGTGTGTTTGGTTTTGTGATTTGTTTTATTTGGGGGACACACTTGACTCTACTCAGTCGCTGCTCCAGATTTTATGCTACAGATGGTACATAGTTCTTAAATTGCTGGGGTATTAACTTAGGCCTACTGCATTCAAACCATACACTAAAGCCTGCTGTTTTTTTAGGGTATTTGGGGGTTCTACTTGGCAGTGTTCTGAGGTTACTCCAGGCTCTGTACTGGGATGTGGTTCACTACACTTGATGTGTTTGTGGAACTATAGATCGTAGAGAAGCAGCAGGAGTATGTTGTATGCAATATAAATGTCTAAAATTTATCTACTTCTCACAGATACCAAAATTTGTCTTATAAGAACATTTAAAACATACAATATAAGAGAATAAATAGGCAACAAGAATAAAACTCCACAGAGGATCCACAAATGGGACATAAGTTGTGAAAAGATACATTCATTTTTATAAATAAAATAAGATAGAAAGAATATATAACTATTAAATAAATATATAACATATAAATAATATACACCCATTCATAGATTGTGCAAATATTATCGAAGTAATTTAATTGGCAATCAAAAAAGTCTGGCAATTCCAGTGTTGGCCAGTAGGTGGCAGAAGAGATTCTTCTATGATTGGCCCAGTAGTGTAACTTGAAGAACTACAGTGAGACATAGCTACAAATACAGAAAGATATTTTCTGGCAATAAGCAGATAGCTTGTAAGATTTTCATTTGCAGCCAGCGAGGGTTTGCTCTCTGGCAAACCTTGAGAAGACCCCTGACTTCTCTGGTCCCCTGAGAAATCAAAAATGACCCCTGAGCACAGAGTGAACTCCTAATCACCACCATTGGGTGTAACTCAAAAACAAACCACAAAAAAAGAGCTCCCAAACTCTTTCCTCTTGTGACTCTTCTCACTGAAGACATACTTATGTGACCAGGTTTATAGCCATATAAATCAGAAATTTACTAATAACAAGTCATACACATTATACAACTTTTTTTTCTTGACCCTATATGAGGTCACAACCCATAGATGAAAAGACAGAAGTAGTGACACTGAGCAGCAAATTTCCTGAAGAGATAAAAGGCCATTAAAAATTAAGAAACATTTGGAGGGACAAAATATAGTTTGAAAGGGATACTTTGCTGTCAGCTTAGGACCCTGCCTGGATATCGCTGATAGCCAAGAATGTTGCCTTGATAAAACTGAGGGTAATAAAGAAACCCCCAAGACTCAACGTCCTCTTTGATAACTACCCAAAAAGACTCTCAGTCTAAATTGAAGCAGTTTGAAAAAAAATCTACATAGATTCATTTTCCCTGAGATTCCAGGAATCCACCTGGAGTTGCTCAAGTTGCTCATGGTCTCCTTTAGGGTGTGACTTTACCTTGGGGGGGGGGTCCTCTTCTCTCTCTTTTTGTACAAACTCTTTTTATGTTTTTGCTTTTGGGCCACATATCAGTGCACAGGAACTACTTCTAGTTCTGTGCTCAGGAATCATTCCTGGCAGACTCAAGGGACCATATGGGGTGCTGGAGATCCAACCATGGTTGACCTCATGCAAAGTAAATGCCCTATTGCTCTGGTCCCAACTTTCTGTAAAAACTCTTTTTTTCTTTGAACTTTCTTTTTGATTGTATTTAATACTATGAACAATAGCAAAAATAAATTGAAATGAAACTGAAATTTAATAATATCCTCTAATTTTAATTGTTGATTTGTTACTGTGTTTTTGTCCATTGTGATAAATTATATATATATGTATATATATGTATGTGTGTATTATATGTATTATATAATACACACTGGAGCAATGGTGCAAGCTGTAAGGTGCCTGCTTTGCAGGCGCTAGCTTAGGACAGATCGCAGTTCGATCCTATGGCTTTTCATATGGTCCCCCAAGCCAGGAACGATTTCTGAGCACATAGCCAGTAGTAACACCTGAGCATCACTGGGTGTGGCCCCCCAAAATCAAATATATATATATATACATATTTTTTGATAAATCTTTATTTAAGTACCATGATTACAAGCATGTTTGTAGTTGGGTTTCAGTCATAAACAGAATGCCCCCTTTACCAGTGCAATATTTCTACCACCAAAGCCCCCCTCTTTTCCCACCCCTGCCTGTGTAAAAACTCTTAATAGAATTAAAACCTTCCTCATTAAGAATTGCTTTTTGTTATTATCTTTTTTTTTCAGAAATATATCCTATGACATAAAGATTAGAACCTATAAACCCAGGTGGAAACTGGAACTGCCTTCTCTTTTCCCTGAGAAGAACATAGCCTCACCTCTATCTGAATTCTGCACACAACTCCTCACAAATTCATATGCTAAATAACTAGCTCCCATACTGTAAAAACTAGGTGAGTCTCCAGTGCACCTCAATGACTGCCTTATCACTGGAGTTGTTGGGACCTTAAAGCTTCTGCAAACTTTATCAGTCTTGATTTTTCTGGGCACAACCTCCACACCAACAGAAAACTTCACAATAAAAAAAAAAAAAGAACAAGACAAAAATGAAACTGATTACAACCTTCTGGTTTCTATAATAGTAAGAACTGAAATTTGTATAGTTTTAAATTAGTGCATTTATAGTCATTTATTCCATAAGCATCAGAAAACAAATGAACTGCCTCTATTTTCAAATCTTTGGTTTTTTCCCAGAAATTCAGGAATTATTACTATATCTTAGGATCTACTTTCCTCTCCCTCTTTACTTGCACATATAGCTCCCTAAATTCAAATAAAGGGAGATTTAAACCTCCTTTTACCAAGAGCAATGGTGTTTAAACTCATCAGGAAGTTTCACTTCAAACCACTGTTAGAAAAAATGGTTAAAACTAGAATCGACTCATCACTCTACATTTTGACAGCCTATCTTCTTAGTCATCCTATGAACTAATTGCATTTCCTTCATTCTTGCCACACAACAAGGCCTTAGTTGAATTTTTAGTAATCTTGTCCTGAAATGCACACGGGAAAATGTTCTAGATCAGTTTTTTGTTGAATTAACTCACTTCCTGCTTGCCCATGTCTTTACCCATGGGACAATGTGAGGAAGCAATCCAGACTACTTTAGTTGCCAGACATCTCATAAGGGAAAGACTAAAATAAAAGTGATTTACCTTACTAGAAAAGGGAAGTAGATTTTAGTGGGTTCTTGGAATCACAATAGACCAAATTCTAACTCCAAACAATGTTTTAAATAAGTCTCTACAAAAGTTATCTTGTAGACATTTTACTTTATATATATTTATATGATATAAATTTATTTATTTAATATTTATATATTACTTTATCTGCATTTCTGTGATCAGCATGTGCTCTAATATTGTGTAGCTTTAGACATAAATACATGTCTAAAGAGAACATTCCAGTTACCCACATGCTGGGTTTATCCCAAAGACTTGATATAATCATGCATTGTATACTCTATGGGACAATTAGAGGAGGTTTATTATTAGGACTATCCTAGCTAATTAGACAAGTGGAATACAAATTTAATTCTCATGGTGCCTGAAGAAGTTAAAACTTGTCACAAGGTCATCAAGAACATCCAAAGAAGTCTTCTTTCCCATAATCTAATATGTAGCACTCTGACTGAACCTAAGGAAGGAATCTCTGCTTCTGTTAATGGAGCCTCCAAGAATGGTTTGCACTTGTCTACTTCAGTACACTGTAAAAATTACTTTTATATCCTATAACACTCATCCTGAGAAAAAAATCATATCTTAATTTTTTAGGGAGAGCTAGTAGGCAGGAATGTTATCTTTTATCTGTCGTTACCTAGATCTTCAATATATTCCTAGGCATGTACCTCCTTCTGATAATAGTTATAAATGTGCCCAGGGGAAAAAAACTCTGGATCAGAGACAAAAAAATATACTTTACCTGGTCTTGACATGAACAAACTTTCTTTTTGTGTTCCTGTTCTTCTGGGACAATTCAAATACAAATCTAAAGGTGTAGTAATAAGACTTTAACATTAGCACACCCAAGAAGCATTAAAATGGCACAGACCTGAACTTGTGACAATGATCTCTCTGTGAAGGCTCAGAAGGTATAAATTAGGAGAGCTAATGACAATGGGTACTGGGAAGTAAAAGAACTGTTGAGTCTGATGCTGTTTAGCTTTCTGATTCTTATGGTTTATTTGTTAGATTAGCACTCGAAGCATCAGAGATCTACATGGAGTCACATGTTTTTTTCATTTATCAGCTCATATAGCTGCACCTTCAGCAACTCCTATATCCATGGCAGCAACCTCAGCAACCATAGCTGGTCACAACAGATGCCTCTTCTTTTCTTCTTCAGCACTAGAAATAATAGAAGCCACCATAAAAGTACATAGCAGCAGAAACCACAGAAATGGTTTATGTGGTAGAAACCACAGAAATGGTGAAAGCAGCAGTGTATCAGTGGTAGCTGCAGAGATATCAACCAGAGCAGCAGGAGCAGCACTATCCTTAAGGATCACAAGGCCCCTGGTTATATCCATCTCTCCATGCTCTTGGTTCTGTGATTCTTTGGATCCCAGGTAAATTTACTTAAATTTTCATGAAGGGACAACTACTGGATAGCGTATGGGGTTAACAGGAGGTTTTGATCATCTCGCCCCCTCCTTCCTTATTTTGTCTGAAGCTTAATCAAGTTATAAATGAAAAAGAAGTCACTCAGTTGTCAGTCATTCTGACATTTCCAAAGGATATTGTTTTACCCCATTGAAAATGATTTAATAAAAACTGAGGCCTGATAGGACTCTGAATGACATGAATTCAAACACAAGACTGAATGGAACCTCTCAGGAAAAAGAAACTTCAACAAAATTCAAGTCCCTGAAAAAAAATTAAAGGACTGAAAAATGACTATCAAATATTTAAAATCCTGTTCCTTTGGTAATGATGCTGGTGAAATTCCCTAGGGTGACTTACTTAAAGTGAGAGGAGAAAGGCAGCAGCCTTGAGAAGAGAAACTACCTCTTTCTCCTTTCCCCCTTCTGCAACCTTGACGGGGGAGAGGGAGGGCAACTGGGTATAGCTAGGACTGATAGTCTGGGATGACCCTTTGCAAGGCACAGACACCAAGTCTTTCAGTTTAACTAGATGAACTAGTTAAGGCAAGGCAAGGCATGGACACCAAATTGTGCTGGCCTCTGTAGGGAGCAGTCAAGTTGCACCTCATGTCCACTTGCTCTGCACGCAGGTCCACAGGGGACTTAATTACCACTCAATAGATATTTCACTCAAGGAGTCTTGGACTCTGGCTGGAATGAAGCATTGTTGATTGCAGGAAAAGAAAGTCATTCTTAGATCTTACCCAGGCCTTTGGGTTAATTGGCTTCCTCATAAAAAAGAATTTCAGGAGGGGAAGAGCAGTGGAGTTAAAACAGAATTTATTCATATTCATTTGTGGTATAAAGTAAGATGAGGTCACATGAAGATAAGAGAGAGTAAATCTCTCCCTTGAAAGCAAGTGTTTCTCTAAAGCAGAACCCAGGTACATGCCCCAGAGTTAAAGTATGAAGTTACTAACAGTGGGTTAAAGTGAAGGCAACGTGAGTGTGCAGATACAACCTACATGGGCTTGCAACACACATGTGGGCCACTCATTTGTTCCAAGGTAAATTTTATATCGTTTTTTTCAACCTGCTTCTCTTGAGTTTTTTGGTTTGTTGTTTGGGGTTTTTCATTGCTGTTATTGTTGTTCGTTTGTTTTCCAGGAAAAAACCTTGTTAGGGCAGTTGCCAAGGGGTAATTAGTGGTCATCTTTGGTATTTTTTTCCTGGCCTTTGTTCCTGCAGATCTATTTTCCTGGGTCTAGTCCTCTCTAAATTTGCAGTAGTACCACGTGAGAATCTTATCAGTGATGAAGTAAATCCTCCTAGCCCTGTCTCTTGGATTAATTACATCTCAAGAATGCATTGTGATGGAAGACCCTTCCCTACCAGCCTGCCTGCTTGGTTTAATAATGTCCTATCAAGAGACTCTACATAGAAAATCTTTAATCCAAGGCAACAGAGAAAGGAGCTTATAAAAACAACTGAAAAAAACAAACAAACAAATAAGACCTCATTTCTGAGTCACACTTATTCCTAGCTAGGACATACAATTTCTTTCTTTTTCTTTATAGGCACTCCCTCTTCTCTTTCTTTCCTCTCTGATGTTTCCTTTAAAAAGTAATTTGTTTCACTATTTGAATTATCTTGAAATCCTGTTCTGCAAAAAATACACAGTAGACAGGAAACATAGGTGGGACTCAGGAATCAATGTCCATGTTTATAGAGCTCTTGAGGATATCTATCAGTTCTTACCTCTCCAGACACTTAACTAGTGAAGTCCCCAGGGGGCTAAGTGAAAGTATATTTGTATTTTATGTCTTCATTATAGCTACTATTGTTATGGGAGAAGTGAAGAATCGAGGTGTCTATAAAGTCAATACAGTTGGCACCTTCAATGACCACCCAGTGGTCCAGCAGGGGCCTGTCACAAAGAGAGAGACAAACATAGAAGGATGCAAAAAAACACACACAGACTGCCCAAGTTTTTTTCCATTAATTTTTTATTTTTAATTATGAGAATAAAGATGCAAAGAAAGAGGACAAGGTAAAGTTACAGTGGAAGGACAAACACCCATAAATAGAATTCTCAGTAGTTCCATTGATGATATCTTAGCTTTGAACTTTTAGCCAAAGAACATTAAGAAAAATAAAACAGAACCATGTACAATTACTTTGTCCCTCAAGTCCCCAGATTGTAGTACATACTATTTCTTAGCAGCACACAATATAATCTAAAGACATAAGGCTTAAGTAACTCCTTAAACATTGAAGGCAAAGTACATTTTTAAATTTCCATACACATGCATATTAGTTTAAGTTAACCTCAAAAGTTTCAGTGGGTTGTTTTTCTTAAGGATTAGAGTCAAAGGAGCATAGTAAAAAAATTAAACAAGTCATACTTTTTCCATTAAAATATCAGACAATGCCTGATTTATACAGATTCAACATTGGAAATAATAATTTGAAGGCAATTTATTTTATCCAAGCATTTCTTGACTTTTCTTTGACAAATAAATGATAATAGTTTACTTTATAGTCTATTATTTCAGTTTTCCTACAATATAGGAACAAGCAACATCAAATTCACTGGTAGGGTAGGGTTTTACAGGTAGGGATTGGGAGTGAATGAGGCCTTAGGCAGTGAGATAACAAGGTGGTTTCCTGGGCACTCCATTCTTCTCTCTCACACCCCAGAGTGCTAGAACTTACTAAAGTAATAGAGGAGCCTGGCACTTGGA
The DNA here is from genome assembly GCA_004027635.1 of Crocidura indochinensis. Taxonomy (NCBI): domain Eukaryota; kingdom Metazoa; phylum Chordata; class Mammalia; order Eulipotyphla; family Soricidae; genus Crocidura; species Crocidura indochinensis. Next base: position 7,978 of record PVKC010021699.1, read on the forward strand.
GAAACGACTTTATTTTCAAAAATCTCTTTTCACTTAACTAACAGGATATGAAACCTAATTCCTTAAAATGAAACGCAGTGAGTATTTTTCATAATACATTCGAAGAGAGCTTCAATACAGTATTTTAATAAGTAAATATTCTACTGTGAAAGACTAATCGTCCTTCAGTCAACAGTGCCCATGGTTCATCAGAAATATTCACTTATAGGCTCCATGAGTTCACTGGTCATGCATCCTGTGTGGATACACTGCCTTTACTGTACCATCCAAAAGAGATAGCTTCATTCCCCACTAACTTTCACTTATTAAGTGTTTATAGCAAACTATTCTGTCTGTTAGGCCAGGAGATCAAACCCTGCCCCCTAAGCCTCTCTCTGGAGCAGGCTTAGAAGTGGGGAAAACCTAGGGTACCCCATAAGCTCCTCCCAGGAACCCACCTGGCTGACTTGCCCCAGGCATGTGACCCAGGGGAAGCCCTGGAGCTCCGGAGGAAAGAGGAAGAGGGGGACGGGGTGACCCAGGTCCCGCACCCTGACCCTTGGCCGGCTTAAAAGGTCTCTCGAACGGCCCAAGTTTTATGTCACCTGAGCATCCATCAGTGATCTCACAGGCAGACCATTTTATTAAATACAATAATGGTCCACTATCAGATCCTGACAGATTAGCCCATGCTGACAAGAAACAATTAGTAGGCACTGTAGCTTCACCCCGGAGTACAGGTAACTATCTGAGACACACCCATTTCTGGGCATGGTCTTGGGAACACGAGATGACCTGTAACTATACCTGCAGACCCTGCCCATTTCCTGGGAGGGGTCTTGGAAAGGTACTTAAGGGCTTTGACCCAGAGGAAAGAGGCTTTTGGTCTTTGGCTTTTCCCAGGTTGGACCTTTGCCAACTTGGAAGGCAGAGGAAAGATGGCTGAGAGAAGTTAAGACACAGGGTTAGATAAGAACGGCTGAATGCTTAATTGGTTATGATATAGGCCACACATATGGTGACTAGGGTATGAATAAAGCTGTTACTTCCTGAAGCCTGCATGTGAGTGAGATTTCTACCCGCTGCTCTCATGAACCTCTAGACTTGACAGTTAATTGGGGTTGTGAAGCCACATGGTCCAGAGCCTAAAGACAGAGGCCTCCATCCCCCATCCAAGCCAATCATAAGGCCTAATTACTACAAGGCACATCAGCATCAATAGATACATGAAGACAAAAGGCTGGGCTATTTTCCATAGTTTTTAGAAGGTAACATCAGACTCGTATTCACTTCCTGTGGGAATGCTGATTCCTCAAAAAGATAGAAATTGAACTTCCATATAAATTAGCAATTCCATTCCTAGGAAACAACTTAAGGCGTCTGAGAACAGATGAGTGGCTAAAGAAACTGTGTTATATTTACACAGTGAAATAATACTCAGCTACTAGGAAAAATGAAGTCATGAATTTGCTCATACATGCATGAATACGGAGAATATTATGTTGAGCAAAATGAGTTAGTAGATAGGGAATGCAAAGAATAATCTCTCGTTTGTGGTATGTAAGAAAAAAAAAGATAGGATAGTAATAATAGCAAGGACAATAGAGATAAAAGCCAAGAAGACCAGTCCATGATATGAAGCTTCCTAAAATAGTGGGAAACTGCAATTAGAGGAGAGAAGGGTCCACTTTGGCAATGATAGATAATTGGAAATAATCATTATGAACAGAAATTGGGTTTTGAAAGGAGATAAAGTTATAGGCATGATAGGCAAATCTTAGTGTTTAAAGAGTGTGAGTAAGAGAGAGAGAGAGAGAGAGAGAGAGAGAGAGAGAGAGAGAGAAGAAAACTGTCCCATAAGTAGATGGGAAAGGAAAAAGAGTAAAACTATAGACATTGGTGGTGGGAAATATTTATTCGTGAAGGGTCTTGTACATTGCATGACTGAAACTCAATCAGAAAAACTTCGTGGGCCCAAGTGGTGGCACAAGAGGTAGGGTGTTTGCCTTGCATGCTCTAACCTAGGACAGACCGAGGTTCAATCCCCATTCCATACGGTGCCCATGCCAGGAGAGATTTCTGAGGGCACAGTCAGGAGTAATCCCTGAGTGTCAATGGGTGTGGCCCCCAAATTAAAAAAAAGAAAAGAAAAAATTGTGTCTGTGAAAAAAAAACCCAACTTATTATGGACAGCATTGTATCTGTGGTGTTTAAATAAAGTTTAAAAAATGAGGGCACCCTTGAAATATAAAGTCCTGATAGTTTCCATTCTACTATTGCCCTGTAGTTTCCACATTTAAAAGCCTAAATAGTATTATTTTTATAAACTTGCCTTTTCATTCTATTGCTAATCTATCTTTCCTAGGGGTCTCTTCAATCTTTGGGATTTGTTTTGTTTTGTTTTATTTTTGGGTCACACCAGCAGCCCTCTGAGGTTACTGCTGGCTCTACACTCAGAAATCGGTTCTGGCAGGCACAGGGGACCAAATGAGATGCCAGGATTCAAATCACAGACCCTCTGCATACAGGGCAAATGCTTTACCTCCATGCTCTCTCTCCATTCCCAATCTTTGGGATTTTTTTGTTGAAGAACACATTCTCAAAGTGGTAAAGAGAACAGTTAATTTCAATGACCCATTAGCCATTATAAATATTGCTTGTTTGGAATGTAGCCAGTCTAATAACAGAAATAGCTAGGGGTAGCTTTATAAGATATAATGTAGAGTACTAACTAAATAACTCCCCTCTCTCTTTGTTTCTCCCTGTCTCTCTGTTTATCTCTTTCTCTCACTCTCTCTCTCACATACACATGCACACACACAGAAAGAGACATCTGGAAGAAATGGCAAAAGGGAACCCAGCAATATGAACCAAGATACAAGCAGAGAAACACCAGTCACAAGCAGAAGCATGAGTCATCATGCAATAAGATGATGTAAATAGATAATGCATTGATAATTTAATGTAGACAACAAAGATATTGACACAGAAAGAACCTGAAAGATGAGGATCTAAACAGTAAGGAACGAGGCAGCAAGTGCCAAGATGGCAAGAAAAGGAGCAGTGATAAGAAGCAAACAGGAAGAGTGACAATAATAGTTGCTAAAGTTACAATTTCTTTAACTATTGCAGAAGTATAGTTGTTTTACCTATTAACTAAAGAGTGCTAAACAGCAACTTTGGTGTTCTGTGTGCTTATCTTACATATCATTTACAAAGATCCAGAAGCTAGACAGTAATATATTTTCCTGCTCCCTGGTTCTCCATAGCACTCCTAGCAAGTTATGAAATAAGATCATTCTCATTAAACCTTTATATGGAGGGAGTACTTTGCTGCTCATTTTTTGTTTCCCTTATCCCCCCAACCATTGCAAAAATTGAATTAAAAGGAAAAGTTTACTATTTACTATGTATTTTATTATATATAATATATTTATATATATTTATTATTTACTATAATACTTTTTTGTTTTTGGGGGGGGACCACACCCATTTGATGCTCAGGGGTTACTCCTGGCTAAGCGCTCAGAAATTGCCCCTGGCTTGAGGGGACCATATGGGAAGCCAGGGATCGAACTACGGTCCTTCCTTGGCCAGTGCTTGCAAGGCAGACACCTTACCACTAGCACCACCTCACAAGCCCCAGTACTTTTGATACTTTACTATTTATACTTTACTACTTAGCTCCTACCTTTAATAAGAGGTGTGAAATATGACTTGGACACAGGTAAATTTAGTAACAGTAAAGTTGACAACCATTAAAAAAGAAATAAACTCTTCTATTTGTGGGAGACAATCTTATTCTATGTCCTTAATGATATCCCCATAAGGTGGATTTATTAAGCTATAAATGAGCTACAATGGAAGTCTATCTAACCATACATCTAAATAATATATCTTGTGATGAGTTTGACTTCTATCTTGCATTTCCTCAAATTAATAATTTATCCTCACTCAAGCAATGATCAAAAAGTTCAAATCTGTATTTTGTTTGCTTGGTTTTGGCTTTTAGGCCACACCTGGTGACACTCAGAGGTTATTACTGACTATGTGCTCAGAAATCGCTCCTGACAGGCACAGGGGGACAAATGGGACACTGGGATGGAACCCAGGTCAGTTCTGGGTCAGCTGCATCCAAGGCGAATGCCTTACAGCTCTGCTATGGCTCCGGCCTTCTATTTTTATTCCTCTTTAGCTGAGATGTTAAAAAGAGAAATACTGGGGCCCGGGAGATAGCATGGAGGTAAGGCGTTTGCCTTTCATGCAAAAGGTCATTGGTTCGAATCCCGGTGCCCCATATGGTTCCCCATGCCTGCCAGGAGCAATTTCTGAGCATGGAGCCAGGAGTAACCCCTGAGCTTTTTTTTGGGTGTGACCCAAAAACCAAAAAAAAAAAAAAAAAAAGAGAAATACTTTGTATCCTTCTATCAAAAGTAATTTTTTTTCTCTATTGAGAATGACCTACCTGTCAAAAAGGTGTAAATCTAGAGTTGAAATAGATGGTGTGGGGAACCAGCTAAGAAGAGCTCTCTGTTAATTTCTTTCTCCTGGCAACCCTAAACTTGAAGCTAAAGTTTTCATAACTGAAAGCTAGTTTTCACTTCAACCATAAAACATTGTTATTTAATTTTAGTTAAAAGAGGATAAATAACTTTCGGAAACAATCTAGTAAGATAATATAAACAAAAACTCTTTGAAATATGCATAAACATTTGAAAGTTTTCAAATTGAAAAATAGGTTTGTTATACTAACATGAAATATTTTGTATTAAATAATGACTCGGGTAGAGACTTGGGTAGATGAGATTTGTGTAGGGCACTTGCCTTCTTTGCTGTCAATCCAGATTCAATTCCCAGCATTGTCAAGATTTCCTTAACCACAGCCAAGTGTGATTCATAAGCACAAACCAGAAGTAAGTTCTGAGCACTACTAGATGTGGCTTCCCCCATCCCAATAAAAGACAATTCTTATGTATGCTTCTTGAAAAAGAGTACTTGAGAGATAGATAGATAGATAGATAGATAGAGAGAGAGAGAGAGAGAGAGAGAGAGAGAGAGAGAGAGAGGGAGGATATGTGTATATGTCTTGGAGTGTGGTTTTGGGAAGGAATGGAATGAGAGCTACAATCTGTTACTGATTTGTAGTCTGAGTAGTTGAAAAGAACAATCAGGAAGTAAAAGATAAACTTAATAAAAATCTTTATTTTCATATTATCTTGAAATATATCAAACATTTAAAATTATCTGCTCTAAGATACAGAAAAATTTTACATAAAATATAGTAAACAAGGCATTATGCCTTACAAAGGAAGACATGAAATGTCTCAAGAATTACTAAACATTGTAGTTTTTTTAAAAAAACTTCAACATTTGAAATAATGACAAGTTTCAATAAATAACTGACAACCTTTTCTCAGCACTACAAAACAATTGTAAGTACACACACATCCCTATTTTTAACACTATCAATATCTCCATTGCTGTAACTACCTCTCCTTAATTTCACTCTCTACCACAGTGGATGATATAAGGTCTTCCTTGTCCAAAGTCTAATTAATGAAGAAGATTTAAAGCGCCCAATATTCAAATTAAGTAATAGAACTAAATAAACCTTGAACATTCTAAAATATCAGCACAGGAACTAAGGACCAATCTGAATTTGAAGTCGGGTACTATATCACACTTTAACACACCTGACTTGGATGTGTTGAAGGCATTCTGGAATCCTAATACTGAACCATCCAATTTGGCCAAATAACACTGGGAATGGGTCCTGAACCCACTGAACATGATTTAATAGCTCAAGGGTCCATATGGAGTGCCCGGGATTGAACCTAGTTTGACACATTCAACACAAGCATTCTACACTCTGCACTATCTCTCTGGTCATACATATTTAAATTAGAATATTAGTATATAAACTTTTATAAATAAATAAATAAATAAACACATATGTAAATAAATAGAAGGACCCTAAAAGACTTAGTCAAAAACATTAAAGAAAAGTCCAGGCGGTCACACAAATTATTTCTCTTTCATCTGATTTCTGAGTGGAACTGAATTTTGATGAGCTTCTTTCTTCAATCTAGCTTGATTGGCTCCTGTAATTAGAAAATGTTTCATGATGTTAGTTAAATTCAAACAGTTGACCAAATGGCCCAGTGACAAGGGGTTACTACTTATCCCATTGCTGCCCTGTGAGGAAGAAAAATGCTTGGCCCTTGCATGCTGCCTCAGTAGGAATAAGGAATCTTAGGTTGAAGCTATAAAAGCTTCAAAATGCTAGATTATCATACTGGACTCCTCAAAAGGCAAATATCAGGGGGTAATTATTATTATTATACTCCCCATTTTATTGAAACTCAGAATGATTAAGTGATTAAATGATTTGCACCAGTGTTTCAATAATGATAAATGAAGAACATTTTAGATTTACTGTTCCACGAGTAAGTCTAGCTTCTTACTTGATAAGAGTAAATCAGCTTAGATTCACTGCAGAATCCTGATATTTATCAACTTGATCTCAAATCTGAGCCCACTTTAAATCTGAAGTCCAATGAATTGCTACAATAAACACTGATCCTTAATCACTTGGAGGTATTGTTCAAATCTACTCTGCAAGGAACACACATCCACCCACATTTATTTGAATGGGGATGGAGGAGCCAGAGAAGATAACTATCTTTAATAGCAATAATTGAATTTTAGTTCTTTAACAAAATACTGGATTTCCCTGACATAATTTTCAGAGGCAGAGGGCAGAGTTTTGATCTGTCGCTGAGTCACCCGGGCATATAGACCCATCACTCACTTTTTAAGGATCTTTTCTATGAGTTTCTTAACCATGGGGGCTTCTGAATCAAGACACACTTCCTGGCCATTCTTGAGAGTGGTTCTGCAGAGAAAAGCAAGGATCAAGTCAGAGGGGATGGAAAAGGGCATGGGGGATTTGGGGTGTGTGTGATGGGGTTGGTTGTGTGTGCAGACTCAACAGGGAGCTGAAACACTTACATGACTTCAGTTTGGGAGCAGTGGGGTCCCGGGGGAGTGACTGTCACACTCTGGATGTTCTTGAAGTGAATCCCTCGCACGGTCTCCAGGCACTGGCAGCGAAGTTCAGAGGCCACGGGTGCCCCTATGGGAAGAAAGGACTAGGTGAGCATTTGAGAAAGTTGATCCCTTTATAGGAGGGGCGCCCTCCCTGCATCTCTCGCTCTCCAGGGAGCCCAGTCTCTGAGTTTTACCTGCAGCGTCTCTGCAGGCGGCGACTAGGAGTAGGAGCAGCAGTGCTGCCTGCAGGATCCGGGGTGTGCGGGGTGCTGCGGGGGTCACGGCGGGTGCCATTGGGGCTGAGAGTGGAAAGTCGGTGTCTGGAGCGAGAGATCTGGCAGGAGAGCTGGAAGAGCGGATTCTGAGTTCCTCGAGCTGAGCGAACCCCTTTTTATCTGAGTTGAATGGCTAGCCGCCCCGGGCCAGGGAAATTCCCAAGTAGATCCCGCTCAGGAAGGAAATGGGGACCTCGCCCCTGGGGTGGATGGTGCAATTTTGCCAGCTGGAGGTGAGACCTCAAAGCTCCATTGGAGGTGATGTTGTCTCTAGTCAGCTGGCCTCGGGAATTTTCTTCCAGTGTCCCAACGCGGGGAGTGATTCGCTTTGCTGGGAAGGTGTCAATGGAAGCAGACATCTGGAGGAATGTTATCAGGGAAACTCAACAGTTAGACGGATCTTTCTTTAGTTGAACAGACTAAATTTCTTCAGACTCGGTGTCTTTTATGTATAAATAAATGCATTCTTAAAATACAGCTGTCATCTCGCTTAAGGGCTTTGGCTTTGTTCCTGGTGTTCTACAACCAGCATAAATAAATCAGCACAAATAAATCAAAGAATGGGTCAGGGTGAGAGGATATCCAGTGTGAAAAATGTACTGTAGTGTTTACTTCAGTTATGTTGTAATCCTTCACCGCTTCCTTCTGTGAAATTCTGGAACTTCCAGAGCCCCACCATATCCTTGAGTACTAAGGCTTTGTAAAGTGAAGAGTATTGATGAATACACAAAATATGGCTAGTTTGGAGTTGTTAGGCACAGGGAAGCTGCACTGTGCTCCAGTTTCTAGCTTCTAAAAAAAAAGTCCAGTACTTTTGGATATTTCTGACCAATGGTCTCAGGGCTTGCATGTTCACGCAAGTTGCAAAAAGAAGGAAGGGGACCCGGTGACTCTCAGGGGTTACTCCTGGCTCTGAGCTCAGAAATCACTCCTGGCTTGAGGGACCATATGGGACGCTGGGGGATGGAACCACGGTCTGTCCTGGGTCAGCTGCGTGCAAGCAAACGCCCTACTGCTGGGTCATTGCTCTGGCCCAGCAAAAAGATACTTTTATACAGAAAAGCTAAGTTATCACAAATGGAGTCCTAGTTCTTTTATGAGCATATCTCATTTCATTTCCTAGTTATGTGGATTTTCCTGCCTCTGGTGCCTTGATTTTCCTAGAGAAATAATCACAGTCATGTTTTATTTTTCCTCATCTCTCCTAAGACATTTCAAAGTTCATTCCAGTCTTTTGTGTTCAGTTGCTAATTTTTCACCCTCAGTTATGTTGTCTTCCGAAGATTGGGATTCTAAGACTCTGATCTGAAAGGAGCAAGAGGTTTCCTTGGTAAGGACTTGGTTGGGGATAGATTTCTCTCTCTCTCTCTCTCTCTCTCTCTCTCTCTCTCTCTCTCTCTTTCTCTCTCTCCCTTTCTCTTCTCTCTCTTCTCATTCCTTCCCACTCTCTTACTGTCCCACTCTCCCAGATTGTCAGGATAGAAATTTTTATTTTTCTTTAACTGACTAGTTAAACTATCATTGCCTTAGTTCCTTTTCTGTGAGTAAAATGGCAATACAAACCTCACTAGTTCTTGATGAATAAATGTGCTAACATTTGTAAAACATCACTAAGTAGTAAATCTTATATTTAATAATATTTTAATATAAAAATCTTCACTTTTCATATGGCTAAACTCAAACTTACCTGGGGACCCAATACGATACAGAAAGGGAAATTAAGAAAAATGTTGTATGCAATTATACTCTCCAAAACAAAACAAGATACCATATACCTATACAATTTTTATAAATTTTTTCTCAAGTGAAGGCTTTAATTTTTGTTGTCTAGTTCTACAAAATATGAATAAAAATAAAACTCACGAGGCCCGGGAGATAGCATGAAGGTAAGGCGTTTACCTTTCATACAAAAGGTCATCGGTTTGAATCCTGGTGCTCCATATAGTCCCCCGTGCCTGCCAGGAGCAATTTCTGAACATGGAACCAGGAGTAACCCCTGAGCACTGCCGGGTGTGACCCCAAAACCAAAAAATAAAAAAACAAAAATAAAATAAAGAAAATAAAACTCACATCTTTAAAGGCTTAAAAATGACTATACTATAAATAATGATTTGCCTTTCACCCTCTTCCCCACAATTGCCACCCAACTAATTATTAGAACAGTGCTGTTGGAAAAAAAAAACAAACAGGGAATGAAATTTTCTAAAAGAGGATTAGGAGGGGCCAAAGAGAGCAGGTGAGGCACTTGCCTTGAACAAAACTGACCCCAGTTCCATTCCTGACATCTCATGGTCCCTCTGGTGGTGCCAAAGTCAGGAGTAAAGTACTTAATATCACAGAGATTGGCTCCAACCTCCTCCTTACTCAAAAAGAAGGATAGGAGGGCCAGAGAAACAGTTCAAATAGTAGCAGTCAAGCGGGACTCCAAGTTAGGATCCCAACACTACCTGGTACCTGAGTACAGCTGAGAGCTACACTAAAACTACTCCTCCACCATCCACCAATCTAGAAATAAAACCCCTGAGCACTCAGGTGGGACCCAATGAACAACAGCAACAATAAATGAACCAGGAAAGAATAGACGACCTAAAGGATATAAAATTTTAATAGCTCATTGTAAAATATTACTATTGTGATCCTCATTTTTTGAGTGTTTTTACTTGAAATGACTTTTCTTATTTGAGTTAGTAGTTAGATATAGAGAAATATATCTACTCTGAGGCTCGGGAGATAGCATGGAGGTAAGGC
>PVKC010021700.1:0-18028 GCA_004027635.1 Crocidura indochinensis
TCTTTCTTTCTTTCTTTCTTTCTTTCTTTCTTTCTTTCTTTCTTTCTTTCTTTCTTTCTTTCTTTCTTTCTTTCTTTTTTTCTTTCTTTTCTTCTATTTTATGAAGCATACCAGGTACCACAGACAAGACTTGGATGGTTGCTGGGTATTATAAACACCCTGTATTCTTCCACTAAACACTGTAACATAAACATTTTAATCTTTTCTGGCATGTCACTAGCTGAACTATAAAGTTCTTTTGCTTGTATTTATAAGTAAAGTGTATTATTTACTTTTCTATTAGTATGTAGCTTAGCTACTGGCATTTTCTAAAATAGTCTGGGATAACTTAAATTGTTAATAAATTTGGTATTGAAAGAGTACAGAATAAATGACACTGTTAGAACAGGAAATTCAATTCCTATGCTTGTTCATTTGAATGATTAATAAATCTGCTGCCAATAACACTACTAGTTACTGCATGGCTTCTTCACTGGGAAGATTTTACTTGACATTATCGTTGGGTACATAGTTACTGTTGGTTACTGTTCTGTTACTATACTTTCCATCATCTTTTCTGTAACTTAATGAATTAATATTAAAAAACCTTCATATGTATATAGTTCTCATTGCCAACTGCATAGTTCTTCAGTTTTATGGCTACCAGAATTAGCATGTGTAGTGACCAAGGTTCTCTAGCAGAACTGAACACATGAGCAAACTGGAATAATGGTTTTTCTCAGATTTCAATTTTAGGTCAGGAAAAATTTGCAGTGCTTTGCTGATTATTCCCAGTCAGTAAACTATTCACTTTGACCCTAGGTATTTTGCTGACATACTTTTGTAATCATAGCTTCTTTCTGACTTTTTCCTTCCATAATTTGGCTTGCAATTGTTGCTTTGTATTGTATCAGCCCCCACTCAACACTCAATTCTTTGTTTCTAACACTTCTCTAATTGTCCAAGCTCATTTTGAATTCTGACACTGCCTTGAAAATTCACTGGGGTTCATTGTGAAAAGTTTGGTAGCATCGTTTCCATTCTCAGCTTCCCCACCAGACTCACAATAATATAATCTAGCAAATATCAGTGAGAGTATCTAGAAGTGCAAACTATAAAATATCAGAAACAAGGAAGAATACTTTCTTGAGACTTTGAGAGAAAAATAGAGAATTACTGAGTTATAATTATTTCCCTGAAAATTTTATTACCGAGAAGAACTTTAATTTCACCCAGCAGACCTTATGGTATGTGAATGAAGCTAATGAATTCAGGAGTCTGAGTGCATGTATTCCAGTGGAGGAACCACAACTAGGTTAAGATATTTTGTTTTGGAAGAAAAAATGGGTACTTGGAAGTTGTACTTACTCTTTCAATTAAAGTATAGACAACAGTGAATGTTTTGCAATTACAATGAACATTTGGACAAGATGCTGTGTTCCTCGTAAGCAATAGTGTTTACTTTTACTTTAAAAGAAAATAAAGACATTTTTTGATTGAAATTAAACACTATTATTGGGACCAGAGCAATAGCACAGCAGTAAGGTGTTTCCCTTGCACGTGGCTGACCCAGGACAGACTGTGGTTTGATCCCCTGGCGTCCCATATGGTCCCCCAAGCCAGGAGCGATTTCTAATCTCATAGCCAGGAGTAACTTCTGAGCATCACCGGGTGTGGCACAAAATAAAAAAAAAAAGATAAAAATTAAACACCATTATGAACTTTCATTGAAAAATTTTAGATGTGATTGTTTAAAATTAATAAAAATTTCCCTTTAGGAGGGGCTGGGCAGAAAGCTGGCTTCCGGTGCCTTGATCCTGGAGACCAGCTCTGCCCAGGCTGCATGGCACTCTCCCTAACTTGGGGGATGCTGGGGGGCTTGGAAGCCCCCCACCCACCATTCCCCTATTTTTCCCCTTTATTCCAAGTTTTTCCTGGTTGCCGGCCCATGTGGACTCTATCGTGGTCCTCTGTCTTTCCGCCTTTGTCTCCCTACACTCAGGGGGGGACACATAGGGTGGAGGGTGGGCCGAAGCAACACTAGTGTATGTGTTGACATACACTGGTATTTTTTTTCCCCCATTGGTCTCCACTTTGAAAACTGCGTGGGGGCCATATATATATATATTAAAAATAAACATGGGAGGATGGACTCTCAGTCTGGGAGGAGACCATTTTGCGTGGGGGTGCCATATATATTCAAAATAAAAATGAGAGATGGACTCTCAGGTTGGGAAGAGGCCAGTACTATTTTTCTACTTGTTCACTCTCAGCGGCTTCTTGGCCTCTTCCTTTCTTCACTGTGTAACTGTGTTTACTGTCATATTAGGTTTCTGATTAATTCTCACATATGGTGACTATTGAGTCCACTGTCCTAAGTTAGAATGTTTATTTTCCCCACTTTTTATCCCTTTGTTATTTGTTAAATAAGGAAGTTAGTAGAAGTGTCCCTTCATTTAATATTTATATAAGAAGCAAGTCAATTCGATTGTTGGACTTGTTCTAATATCCCCATAGGCACCAATTTCGCCGCATGATACTGTTTTTCCGTTGCATAGGCACATTAAATGGGAAATTATATTCAAACACATTCTTATCTTATAGAGATGGGAACACACAAATCTTGTAATATAGTAGAACCTTACACCCTGAACATTATCATAAAGACCTGGTCCATTGTTAAATAAGGAAGTTTGTAGAAGTGTCCCTCCATTTAATGCATATATAAGAACCAGACAATTAGATTATTGGACTTATTCTAGCTTTCCCATAGGCACCAATCTTGCTGGGAACTGGTCAATAAGAAATTTTGGTGAACGGGTCCCTCAGTTTAATCCTTATGTTTGAACCAGGTCATGGGAATTGTTGGACTTGTTCTTGCGGTCCCCTTATGTGCTGATAATGCCAGGTGGCATTATTCTTTGTTTGCATGGGCACATTGAAATGGAAAATATTATATATATATATAAGTTCTTATCAAATATAGATGGGAACACATTAATCTTGAGGTGCAACGGAACCTTAAAACCCTGAACATTGATATGATGACCTGGCACAGGCCTCAGAAGTTTGGGCATTTTCCAGTCATCCCTGAACCAGGGAAGCCATCTAGCAAATATTCAACAGTGTTTATGACATCGCCTGAAAGCCATCCTCTACTGGGGAAGGCCCTGCTGCTGCTCTGACATCGATTTACTCAAAAGTGTCTTCCCTTAACACTGAGAATATTTAAGCAACAACAACGATTTGCGTACTGGACAGGGCTTTCTGCATTGCCCATCAATTGTGAGATGAAATTAGACGCCGCTCCACACCATCCTGATTTCATTGTGGAATGTACCGATTCCAGGACCTTTAATGCAGAGGCGTGAGATCAACAACAGAGACTGTGAAAGGTATAACTGTATGGGCACTGCAGACAATGACCGGGATTGGACAAACTGGCTTGCCTGGTGCCTAGAAATGGTCTTCTGTCAAGAAATTTCAGGGGTGGGGTCTCCTTGTACTTAGGCCAAAGTTTTTCTTTTCCATGACCGCCATACTTTGGTGGGCTCATGCAAACGATAATTTCCGCACTAACATATTCCTTTTACCAGACTTGCCTGCCCATCCTTATCCATTGTCTTTCAGTAACTATTATTAGCAACCTTAATTTAGTCTTTGATCTAAAAGTTTGGCAGAATTGTATTCCTTTTCTTGGTTAAATATATAATGTTTAATGTATATGTATTGCAGATATAACATTAATATATTGCATATATGTATATGTCTATAAAAATTCCCTTTATAAATAAAACATTTAAAAATGTAACAATTGGGCACTCATTGTCTCATCATCATGCATTTAAAAAATATATCACCAGATGCTTTTATTTTAACCTACAACAAAACAAAATTCTGTAATCATTAAGATGATCTTTTTCTTCATGAGTTTTAAAATGTTATATATTTAGATAGAATAGGATCTCTTTATGACTATTACACATGTTAATGCCATTGAAAGCAAAATATTCAGAGAAAATTGTAATTTTTACTTGATGTTATAGATTAAAAAATACAGTACCCTGTGATAACAAGAAAGCAAAAAGGTTTTTCTCTACAATTACTAATTCAGCCTAATAGCTTTTTACCTGGATAGTATATATGAGCATTGGATTGTGTTACCTACTTTTCTAGCTGTGGCCAATGGAGAAAAAAATTAGAGCCTAGATTATAGACTAGGTTATTTATTGCCTATATTATAGATTATAATTTATAGATTATAAACTATTAAATGTTTTAATAGATTATAGACTATTAAATGTAATGTAATTTATTATATTTATTATAATTTATTTATAATAAACAATAAACAATAAATAAATGTATGATTTATTATAGACTATTAAATGTAATATAATTTATTCTATTATTAATTAATTAATTAAATATATTAAATGTAATAGCATTGCCTCAATTTGTAATCCTACAAAGAAATAGAATTAATATTCCTTTGGGGGAATGGTTCTATTTCAGATATTCACATGTTTTTGCCTCCTTTATTAGTCACTTTAACCAAGCAAGGAGGTAGGTATTCATTATTCCTATTTTATAGATGAAATACTAAAGCTCTCAAAAATAACTTGCTTTTTGGCATCAGTGATGAGAGAATGGCAACTAATTGCATCAGACATTTCTTGATTTCATGAATTGTCTAAAAGGTTAACTTGAATTTGATATGGTAACATACATGACGAAACTAAAATTTAAGCATGACTCTATTCACTGTGAATTTATTGGATTTTTTGTTTTTGTTTATTTTCAATTTTCATTTTTTAATAGAATACTATATGACTAGATATTTTTGTTAAAAATTGAGGATAAAATTAGAATAATATTATAAAAATAACATTAGGCTAATTTTTTTGACCACACCCAGCAGTGCTCAGTGATCCCTCCTGGCTATCTGCTCAGAAATGGCTCCTGACAGGCATGGGGGGCCATATGGGACGCCGGGATTTGAATCAACAACCTTAGATTGGCTGCTTACAAAGCAAATGCCGCTGTGCTATCTTTCTGGCCCCTGATTGTTAGTTTTTTAAAATCTCTTATGAACTGAGTGTTTGTATCCCATTGATTAACACATGTTAAAACTCTATTATATCTACTCCCAAGTGATATTAAGAGTTGAAACTTTTTGTAGATAATCTAACTAGGAGCAGAAGAGATCAAGAGGAAGAACTCCTCTGTAATAGCATATGTTTAATAACTCACAAGTATTAGAAGACATCCCACTTCTGAATTGCTCTTAAGATATCTACAATTTGGAAGCAAGTCTTCCTCTAACTCTAACTTTACTTGCATCTTGCTTTCCAATTTCCATTCTCCAGAAGAAGGAAATGTCTATCCTTAAAAACTACTAAATTTAAGGTATTTTGTTATAATAGTCCAGGCTATTATGATATTAGATACTTAGAAGTGAAGAATTACATATTCTGAATTTGTCTTGAAAATTACTTGGAGATAAAAGAAATTGAATATGGATTAGTAATATAGAAACAAATAATGATTCAATAAATTGTGAAATGGGACATGAGATCTAAGTCTCCTTGATTTTGAAATCTGTACTCCTTGTTATCTGGTAAAATGCACAGATACCTTCATTTGCAATATTTATTTTTGAATCATCCCTAGATGAAGTAGCAGTTTTCAAAATCACATTCTTCTTATAATTTTCTTCTTCTTCTTCTTCTTCTTCTTCTTCTTCTTCTTCTTCTTCTTCTTCTTCTTCTTCTTCTTCTTCTTCTTCTTCTTCTTCTTCTTCTTCTTCTTCTTCTTCTTCTTCTTCTTCTCTTACTCCTTTTCCTCCCCCTCCTGCTCTTTCTCCTCCTTTTCCTTGTTTTCCTCCTCTTCTCCTCCTTTTCTTTCTTTTTCTCTTCCTCTTCCTCCTCCTTTTTTGGTGGGGACTAGGAGGTATATCTGGCTCTGCACCCAGGAACCAATCCTCCTGGAGTCAAGGGACCATATGGGATGCCCGGAATCTCGGTTAGATGCATGAAAGGCAAATAACCTACCCACTGTACTCTTTCCTTCTCAGTGATTTCTCTCAGCATGAAATCCTCTAGTTCCATCCATGCCACAGAAAATTGGATTATTTCTTTACCTGCATAATATTCCAATATGCAATCTTTTGCCTTTTGTTAACTCCACCAAGGGGGTAAAACTTAAAAGAAATAGGAAGGACACAGAAAAAATTCCAGCTTCTCTATTAAGCGCCAAAACAAAACGATGTTTGCTGAATCTTGCCAGGTAGTCTGGCCAGTGGCCTTAGAATGGATGGGGTAGATTCCCCTTTCTACCTGAAACCACTGCTGCTCACTGCCACACCCACAGCTCAGCAACAAGTAGTCCCTAAGCTCCTAAAACAAAATTCCACAGCAGTGTGCGCCTTTTAGGACCATAGCAAACTTGATGGAAAAACTACACAGAAGACCACCAAGCTCAGTGAGCCTAACTGAGAACAAAGAAGGTTCAACTAGCGTCAACCACATACAGTCCATTAAATCCTCAGATAATGACTTTAGTAGCAATATTGAGATATAACAATTATTTTAAATTGACACTTAGTGATATGATTTTTGATAACTCCATTTGCTTTTGTGTTGTAACAAATACTATAAAGTAAATTTATTTCTGCCTGCAGGGGCAAGGCTAAGGTGGTGAGTGGGAAACTGGGGACACTGAGTGAAGGGAAGATCACATTAGTGGTGGGATTGGTGTTTAAACATTTAATGCCTGAAACAACTATTATTAACAACTTCATAAGTTATGGTGTTATAGTAAAACTAAATAAAATAGCTGAAAGCAAATCCTAAAATAAAATAGACTAAATAGAAAGTAAGTTTCTCTTCAGGTAACACCCAGATAAGACTTTAGTAACAAACATGGTTTAAATGCAGGCGATTTTTCCTTTGGTTTATAGATGTGGAGACTAATACACCAACTAACAACCCGATTAAATTTTCTGGGTTGTTAAAAGTTAGTTACTTGTTTCTAGTTAGACTAGAGATATTTTCCAAAGTCTTCAAATATCCTCTTGTGGGATTGTTCAACTGTAGGTAACTAGCTACCATTGTCACCACAGAAAAATAATCTTTTGAATTTCTGGTGATTCTCAAATCTGAATTGCAAATTGCTCATTCAGAAGTGGGGGTTGTCATGAAGCTATTGAAGCTTAAGTTATAGGACTTATCACAGGCCTGGCCTGCTTCCAAGACACCAGAAATAGGGTTAATGAATGCTGTGAATCCAAAGAGAACGTTAAAGCAGTTTCTGCCAAGAAAAATTTAATTGCCTTGAAATCTTGCATCTGATTTATATTAATTACTTGATATTTTCTAAATTTAACAATAATTCTAAACATAATGGTGATAGTGATCTGAACTTTTCTAATTTTTCTGTAATGAATAAATATTTTTGTGCACATATTCTACAGAAAAGATGATCTTTCAGTATCCTTATTGAAAATATTGCAGGAGCCCGGGAGATAGCATGGAGGTAAGGCGTTTGCCTTTCATGCAAAAAGGTCATCCATTCAAATCCCGGTGCCCCATATGGTCCCCCGTGCCTGCCAGGAGCAATTTCTGAGCATGGAGCCAGGAGTAACCCCTGAGCACTGCCGGGTGTGACCCAAAAACCACACACACACACAAAAAAGAAAATATTGCACAATAATTGTAATTTAAAGACATTACAGAGAGTATATAGCTAATATATAGTTATGTCACAATTAACTAGTAAAATGGTTGTTTTTCTGGACTTGAGGATATATGATATTTGTTGGTTTTTTAACATTTATATTTGTACAAATTCTTTTCTCAGTCTATGTGAAAATTTTATTTTAATGTAAGTATCTTGTATTTATTTATTCATTTTTGGGTCTCATGTGGCGTTGTTCAGGACTTACTCTGGCTATGCACTCAGAGTTTACTCTAGAGGGTGCTGGGAATGAAATTCAGGTTGGCCATATAAAAATCCAATCCTCTGTACTATTTCTCTAACCCCCTGTGTGTTTTGAAGGGTTTTGAATTCTTTTTTTTTATTTTTATTTTCACCAAAGTGGATTACAAATATTTCACAGTAATATTTTAGGTACCTAGCAACATTGAATCAGGGGCATTCCCATCACCAATGTCCTCCTTCCACCCCTGTGCATCTCATATGCATCCCAGCATGCATCTCATATCCCATAGTCCTCCTCTTTTTTTTTTTTTTGTTTGTTTTTGGGTCACACCCGGCAGTGCTCAGGAGTTACTCCTGGCTCCATGCTCAGAAATCGCTCCTGGCAAGCACGGGGGACCATATGGGGTGCCGGGATTTGAACTGATGGCCTTCTGCATGAAAGGCAAACGCCTTACCTCCATGCTATCTCTCCGGCCCCATATTCCTCCTCTTTTACCCCTTGGGATGCTAGTATAATAATGATTCTGTTGTCGTTGGCTTTGGATTTGGTGTTTAAGTCTGATCATTTTTTAATTTCTACTTAATGTTCATATGACTGCTTGGTCTTGGTACCCTCCATTATTTCTCCCTCAATTTGTGAGGCAGAACAAGATGATTCAATTTATGTGGTTCTGTTTGAAGGAAAGAAGGAAAAAATGGGGCAAAAATCAAACAAGCAAAAAATGGGAGGAGTCCTTTAGAGGCTATACATATCAATTTAAGAAAATAAAGGGGGAAAGGAAGAAAAATATAACAATACAAAAAAAATCAAACAATAAACTGGAAAATCACCGCAGCAATAAAGACAACAACCACACAATACAAAATGGGGTCCTGAAATAAAAACAAAACAAAGCAAACACACACACACACACACACACACACACACACACACACACACACACACACACGCGGAAAAAAACCCAACAATAACAAAGGCAAAAAAAAAAAGATTCATTTGTGCTCTCTCTCTCTCTCTCTCTCTCTGTCTTTCTCTGTCTCTGTCTCTGTCTCTCACTCTCTCTCTCTCTCTCTCTCTCTCTCTTGCATAGGCACAGTAAATATTGAGGAGATAGAAAGGGAATTCCCTTGGCCTAAGAGAAACAAGCCTAAGAGATAACTAGATATCTCCCCCACTTTATTGGTTTTTGGTTTTTGGGTCATACCCGACACTGGTGCTCAGGGGTTATTCCTGGCTTTGTGCTCTGAAATAGCTCCTGGCAGGCATGGGGGACCATATGGGGTGCTGGGATTCGAATCCACTGTCCCTCCTGGAATAGCTGCGTGCAAGGCAAATGCCCTTCTGCTGTGCTATCTCTCCTGCCCGATATTCCTTTCCTTAAAGAGCAGTCACCATTTATCTTATAAAACTTGTACCCAGTATTGTACTCACCACCTTTTCTCTCACTACTGTTTGTGTTCTGAGCTATTTTTAGTTTACTGTTGTAGTTATTAGAGCTTCTTAATGGTTTCTGTTTCTTCCTTTCTTAGAAGAAATGGATCCTCATCCTGTAGAGTTAGCTCAGTCACTGTAGTTCCAGTAGCATCATGCAGTATTTGCTTGTATCTATTTGTTGCATTGATGTGGAGTGCAGTATGTGTTATTGCTGTTTTTACTTTTTCTCTTCTGAGAGATGCCTGGGTCTCTATTCTTCAGTCTGTGGTCCATGAATTGGTGCCACTCAGTGGAATTGAGTGCTCCATAAAAAAAATTACCCCTTAATCTAAGTAGCAACAAATGTTACAATGGTTTAAATTATAATTCTAAAAACTTGGACCTAATGGATAAAATTATTAGCTATATTTTAACTTAGCTGTTGGTTAATCCATGAAATATTTCTTTGATTATCCATGGTTGCGGGTATAAAAATGTTGAAAAACTTTTAGTCTGGTTAAGTCACAAGATTGGTTTTGTGAATCAATTCCTGACAATGCACACCTATAGTCCAGTAACTTTAGCTCCTCTAGTGGTGTTGACATATGACCTACCGTATCATGAGATTTGTGATAAATCTAAAATTTTCCTCCTAGTAGAGGCTATTTGTTGCCTTGGACTCCAGTCTCCCAGTTATGGAAATCCTGGTACCTGCAGCATTGTCCCTAACACCTGGAATATAATGAAAACTTGAAACCAGAGTCTGCTTATACTTTATTCAGGTATGGTTAACTTTTCTGACTGATATATCAGGTGCCTTTTTGTAACCAGAAGTGGGTTTCCTTCTCTTCCACTTGAGTCATGGACAATCTCCACAACTGACCGCTGTCATTTCATCAGGCCCTCATATGCGCTATGCATCCATAATTCCCTTGCCACTTATTTATTGTACTTGACCTGTGCGGTAACTTACTCATCACATTTCACACTGCATGCATGTATACTTTTTCATATTCCTAGCTCAATCCCTGCCATCCTATATCATCTTCTGAGCACTGTTGGATGTGACCCCAAAGCAAAACAAAAGAAGCATAGCACCTAATTAGGTTGTGATGAAGAGTAACTGAAAAAAAAATGCTTACAACGATGCCTGGAAACTAATGTGTGCTCAATAAATGTTTGTTATTGTAATTCCCTTTCTCATTTGTTATTTCAGATCTATTAAGGACTTGGAAACTTAGCAGGCTTATTTGAACTCTAAATAAGATAAAGTCATATGGTCTTTGAATACATGCCTAATGAACTATCCCATGAGGATAATTCTTTAATATTATTCATGAGCTGTCTTATTCATAAAGGAAAAGCTTTAATAAGATATATTCTTTTAAGAGGTGCTGACTAAATGACTTGATACTCCAGATCAACAGAATCCTGACATTGATAATTGTTTTATATAGATAATTTTATTTTTATTTATAATCATATATTATATATACAGAAGAATATTTTTGCTTTTTATTTCTTATTTTAAAACATTTTATTTCTATTCCATGAGTAAAAGAGGAGAGTATTTCCCCAAGAATAAGAAACTATCAGAGAAAATATTTTGAATGAAGTTTTTAAACAGAAAGGAGCCAGAGATATAGTATAGCAGATAGGGTGTTAGCCTTGTATGCACAGAATCAGGTTCTAGCCTCTTTATCCTATTCCTGAGCATTACCAGGAATAATTCCAGGTTAGAGCCAGCAGTTTTTCCAGAGCATGTGGCCCCAAAACTAAACAAACCAAAAATAGCTTCTATTGAAAAAGCTTACATTCTTTTAAAAGGCACATTCACATTCTCAAATGATTCTGTTTCTATCTCAAGAACCTAGAAAAGAAAAAGTACTATACATTTAAAAGATAATAGAATTGGTACATTTATGCACAGAAATGAGCAAGATAAAAAAAAATCAAATAGAAGCAAAAAAGACAAACATAATTTTAATCTTCTTTTTTTTTTTTTTTTTTGTTCTACATCTGCTCTAGGGCCTATTACTAGCTCTTGCTTAGGGAACATTCCTGGCTTTACTCAGGGGACTATATGGAGTGACACATATCAAACCTCGTTACCAGCATGCAAGACAAATGTCTTACCTGCTATGCTATCTCTGCACCCCCCCAAAGCTATTTAAAGTCAATAAAGTTTATAAACCTCTGGCAGACTGAAAAATATAAAAGAAAAATGAGTCAAAGGTATCAGTGTCAGAAATGATGCTGGAGGTCTTTCATAGACTACTTTGAATATTAATTGATTATAAATCACAACTGTGAATATAAAGTTTAAAAATTGTATGAAATGGGCCAGAGTAATAGCACAGAGGGTAGGGCATTTACCTTGCACACAGCTGACCAAGTATCAACCTGGGTTCCATCTCTGATATTCCATATGGTCCCCAAGCATGCCAGGAGCAATTTTTGAGCACAGATCCAGGAGTAACCTTTGAGCACTGCTGGGTGCAGCCCAAAAACCAATAAAATAAAATAAAAATAATAAAACAACAACAAAAGTTGAATGAAATGAGTTATCAATTTGTATTTCAAGTTTATTACTTGAAACTAACAAACTACTAAAACTTGCCCAAGATAAAATAATCTATAGTCCTAACATATTTTGTTTGTTTGTTTGTTTTTTGGGCCACACCCGGTGGTGCTCAGGGGTTACTCCTGGCTGTCTGCTCAGACATAGCTCCTGGCAAGGACGGTTGACCATATGGGACAACGGGATTCGAACCAACCACCTTAGGTTCTGGATCGGCTGCTTGAAAGGCAAACACCACTGTGCTATCTCTCCGGGCCCCTAACATATTTTTTTTTAGCAGATGAGATATATTTTAAAAGGGCCAAATATAAGTTTTAAATCTGTAAAAGATCATATTCAAATTTTAGATTATCTAAATTTAAAGAAATAGAGAAAAAAATCAGCAAACTTGAAAATAAATAAGCTTTTTTCTTAGGTATCTATTATTTCTAGCTTGTGATTATTTTTATTTTATAGATGTCTCATAGTGTTTTTCTGAGAGATATTTAAGTGGTGACAAAGTGCCAGGCTTTCCTGAGAGTTTGAGACAAGGATGTTGTCAAGTGCCTGCTCCCTGCTTGGCATTAGGCTAAAGTAAACTTGACTCATAAGCACTGATGTAAAGTTGATTTTGTCTCACATTCTCTAGGCCATGTTGGTCAGATAGACTGGGTTGATGGCTGGGGAATCTTATGCTGACGTGGGTAAAGGGAGGCTGCATCTTCTGTTCCCTTCGTGAGAGTAATCACATATTTGTTACTGGCTATCAAGGAAGCCCAACCAATGCCAGGACTTTTTGCTAACTTTTTTACTTTGGGGGGGGGGGCCTATAGGATGTTCTTTATCTTGGAGGGGTGCAGCTTGCTTATGAGCAGTTACTTGTGAATTGGCACAAGCTGGGAGTGTTTGTATTATAGGACAGGTAACTTTTCTAGGAGTAGAAATTCATGATAATGATCTCTCCATCATTAGCTAGCTCAACTATTTCCAGGAGTAGGTGGAGCTCTGCTCAGAGATTTCCCTTCAGGGCCAGTTACAAAGGAGAAAAAGATCCAATAAGGCAATCACCTGTACTGTTATCAAATTATTATACTGTACCGTTATTGAATAAAGTCATCAAGATGGCACCTACCCGAGCCTTCCTCCCCCTTTATTCCGTATAATTTCTTCTTTACCAATCTAGTATTTTTAGAATCCAGGCATTTGCTGCCCACCCACTCACCTTCATTCCTCACAGTAAATTTTGGAGATATTCTGAATGTAGCTTGCTACTCTATAATGATGTTGGCCATATCGTCTTTCTGTCAATGATTTGTTTGGGTGTTGAATTTTTGTCTCAAGTTGGAAAAAAGGTTGTATTTTATGCAATGTTCTGTATATAAAATTCTGTATTTTCTGTATATAAAATTCCAAGTTTGGTGTAGATTTTCTGTAAGTACAGGAGGAGGAAATCACAATTTCCCCTTTATTTGGCCGTTTTGGCACCACTTCTTTAGAGAGAGAATTTTCCTTTTCCTATTTCTTTTTCTTTCTTTCTTTTCTTTTCTTTCTTTTTTTTTTTTTTTGGCCACACCTGGCTCTATTTAAGGCTTACTTCTGGCTCTATACTCAGCTCTGAGTTCAAAGATCATTCCTGGAAAGCATGGGGCACATATAGGGTGCCAGGGATCAAACCCAGGTTGGCTGCATGCAAAACCAGCACATCTTGCCCACTCTCCAGCTTCCCAACAGAGAATTTTTAAAATCACATGAAGGTACTCTTTAATCCAGATGTTTATAATGACAAAAAGTTAGAGGAAATGATTCAGTCTAAAATATGATCATGTAACTTACTAACTATATCAAAGCACAATGTGCTCACAACAAATTTAAAAGTTTTGTATTGTTCTTATATTGACCCCTCATATTCTCTGTTCAGGAATCAACAATACCTCTTGCAAGATGAAGGAAACATCTTTGTCTCCATTCAGTTTAGATACTCTCCTACTGCCTCAGCTTTCACAAGGTTTAGCAGTTCTATTTCACTCAGTGTGAATAAATATTTTTTTGTTGTTTTCTAGAATAGATCCATGTAGAGCTGAGATTTCCATTACACAGTCGACTTCAACCTAATTCTGAAACAAGCTCTCTGTTTCTGAAATGTACGTGAGCAGATATGCCAATTTCATTGCAGATTCTCCATAAATATTTTGCAAGATTGAATGAAGAATCACTGTGCTTCTTAGTGGGAAGAGAATAACATACAACGAATAGAAAAGCTTCCTCCAGTTGTGGAGAAATTATTGATCCTAAAAGTGTTTCTTATGAAATGCTAGTGAACACTGACTCCTCTAGTTTGGACTTATATTGTTTAATGTGTATACAAGATCATTAATGCTCTAAACCATATTCACACAAACTTTGTAACATTGCTTGTGGTCGGTCAAAGGTCGTTTTTGCTTGTTTTAACAAGATGAATCATATTGTTCCATAGGTTACAGATAAGAGAAGAGCTAAATAGTTGTTAAGCATAACACGATCTGTGTACAATAATTTCTTACTTCTTTTGCTTGAAATAGTGAACTCTTGATTATAATAATACATTTGTCCTAAAAATTCTTAAGTTTGAACACAACATGTACTAGTAATGTTGCCTTTTAATTGAATTTTCTCTACTAGAGACAACAATAAACACCAAAACACTCGAAAAAGAAGAGAGAGGAATTCGTTAAGAAATAAATATTTAAAATTAGTACTAAAGTCAAAGTAAGTTTAAAGGTTTTCCACTAGAGAAAAATTTAAATTAGTTGCTCCATCTAGTGGTGAATAGTTAATGTGATTTTAGTGAAGATTTTGAAGATTTTTTAATCAAATCTTATTCTGCTAAATAGAAAACTATTTCATAGAGGGGTGGCTCATTACAGCATTTTAATAAGTGATGTGCCACTTTCAGTCCACATGAAAGTAAAAGAACTTTACTATTCACTATTTAACTAATGTAAATATATTTGCAATTCAACTCAACTTCCAAATAATTGTATTTTTTAAAACTCAGTTCCCAAACCAGCATCAGTAATGAATCTACACTATGACTAAATTTATCAATGGTAAAAGAAAATCTAATATTAATAGATATTCAAATATTTTAAAAGTAGCTGAAAATCTTGATATTTAGGATTATTATGAAATTAAATGTTATCTCAAAGTTAAAACACATAACAAAACCAAATCACAGCTGTGTAGACCAAGCAGGTGTATGAGTCTGAAAGTGATCCCTTGACACTCACATGCAACTTCTGACCTACACACTACAAGAGACCAACAATCTGTTTTACTTCTGTTGTGACAGTAGCATGCATGGATATGAGATGAAAATAGATGTTGCTGACCTCATGATGTGTGGTTATAAGCAGTTAATCTAGTCATAATGAATTGCTATGTAGTGTTCTGTTTGTGTTTGTTTTTAAATTAGGAATCTGATCATTCTTTTGTTGTTGTTGCTTATGTTTCTGGGGGTGCTGTGCTCAGAGGCTACTCCTGGCTTTGTGTTCAGGGATAACTTCTGGCAGGCTTGCTAAACCATATAGTATGTCAACCAAAAATTGAACCTAGATAGTCTGTGTACAAGGAAAACACCATACTTGTTGTTCTATTGCTTTAACCTGGGAGTCTGATCATTCTTATCTGCAGCACAGTGAAGCAAGATATTTCTTAAAAATTATTAACTTATTTTGGGGAGGAGTTTGGACTAACCCAAATAGTGCTGAGGGATTATTGACACTTTCATGGCAGTGCTCAGGGAAATGTATGTGGTGTTAAAGACTCAAATCAGGGTTGACATCATCACAGCTACATGCAGGGCAAGTGCCTCACTTCCTGTACTATTCCCTACCTCCCTCTTTTTTGCTCACTGTATGAGATCTTTTATACATGTTCTTATAAAATGCAAATAGTTTATCTTTGAGAATAGAAGGAGAGCAAAAGGGAAGGAAAACTGGAATCATAAAGTGATTACATGGAAATTTTTGGTAGGACTGTCTGAGACTCATGAAATTTTACACTTGAAATATTTGCAGTGATACTATATTAAAAATATTCCTAGAAAAAGGGAAATAAGTCATTGAAAATGAGGAGGATTATAAAGTTGTGAAGCAAACTTTTGACTTGGAATATTTAACTGAATCTTTGGGGTTCTTTTGTTTTTGTTTTTGGGTCACACCTGTGGCACTCAGGGGCTACTCCTGGTGTACAAGGCAAACGCCCTACCACTGTGGTATCTCTCCAGTCTGTCTTTGGGGGTTCTTAAATAAACCTTATTAAGCTTAATGCTGTGAGGAAAAAATAAAGGCTCATAGTAACTCAATTGATAGACTTAGAAAATGAATACTAATAACTGAATATCTTAGGATTTAAAAAAGGTTAGGGAGGGGACCCGGGAGATAGCATGGAGGTAAGGCATTTGCCTTTCATGCAAAAAGGTCATCAGTTCAAATCCCGGTGCCCCATATGGTCCCCCGTGCCTGCCAGGAGCAATTTCTGAGCATGGAGCCAGGAGTAACCCTGAGCACTGCCGGGTGTGACCCAAAAACCAAAAAAAAAAAAAAAAAAAAAAAAAAAGGTTAGGGAGGGGGCCAGAGAAATAGCATGGAGGTAAGTCGTTTGCCTTACATGCAGAAGGACGGTGATTTGAATCCCGGAATCCCATATGGTCCCCTGAGCCTGCCAGGGGACAATTTCTGATTGTAGAGCCAGGAGTAACCCCTGAACGCTGCAGGGAGTGACCCCTCCCCCCAAAAAAAGATTAGGGAGTGTATGTGAGAGAGAATACACACAATGGAAGATTATAAAACAGTCATCTTGGTTCTAGTAATACCTTGAATTAGTTGACTGCCGAATCTTCACTTCTGTCCCTAATCTTTTTTGGAATATCCTGAATCCTCTAAATATTCAGGCTAGACTTTAGGCTCCTTGAGAGTAGGAGCCTTGTCTGTTTGTCCACTGAAATGATCCTAAGTTTTTAGCACATTGATCAATCCAGAGGCAGGCTTTAATAAGTACTTTTTAAAAATTTTGAGTACAGATTGCTTTATTTAGAAAATTATGACAGGTTAGAGTGATAGTGTAGTGTGTGGGGCACTTGACTTACACTAAAACTGACCTAGTTTTGATACCCAGGACCCCATATGATCACATGCTCCCCTCTAGGTATAATTGCTGAGCATTGAACCAGAATGATATGGCTACCAAATTATCTAAATAATGTAGAAAAATAAGAAAAGGGAACTCAAGACAGAATATGGACTTCTTCAAAATGGAGAGAATTGGGCAAACAATCTAAGGTTGAGAGTTAGGTGGAGCCCCAGGATGAAGAATGTACCTCAGTCTTTGTAAGTAATTCCTGATGTTTAATTTGCATGTTACTCTGACTACCCAGTGTGTCATGCTAAATCCATTATACTTCAAAATTAGTTCCTCTTGAGTATTCTGTCTCTGTGAGAGGATTATTTTCTCATATCTGCAGATTTGGAACTTTGCTAACATTTTATAAACTCCTCCTTCTTTTCTTTCTCATCGTCACTTGCACACTCATTTGTGAATGAATAATGGTTCTTGAGCCTTTTTTTTTTTGTTTTTTTTTTTTTTGTTTTTGTTTTTCGGCCACACCCGTGATGCTCAGGGGTTACTCCTGGCTATGCGCTCAGAAGTCGCTCCTGGCTTGGGGGACCATATGGGGAACCGTGGGATCGAACCGCGGTCCGTCCTAGGCTAGCGCAGGCAAGCCAGGCACCTTACCTCCAGCGCCACCACCCGGCCCCGGTTCTTGAGCCTTTCTGTCTTTCCCTCTCCCCTATCTTAGTTCAAGGGCTATTCTGGTCTGCTGCAAAAGTCAATGAACTCTAGTGTCTAGTGTCTAGTCTAGTCTAGTCAATGAACTCAGGCCTTGTGCTTCTTTCCCCTAATCTACTCTATAGCAAGAAAATACTTTTTTGAGAAATGTACTCTCTTACTAGAGAGGTTTTTATTTTTTCAATTTTATCACTAAATCCAAATCAGCCTCCTTCCTTCCTTCCTTCCTTCCTTCCTTCCTTCCTTCCTTCCTTCCTTCCTTCCTTCCTTCCTTCCTTCCTTCCTTCCTTCCTTCCTTCCTTCCTTCC
>PVKC010021701.1:0-18028 GCA_004027635.1 Crocidura indochinensis
GATCACCCATAAACAGAATTTACTAAGTCCCCTTGCTGATATCTTTTTTGTTTGTTTGTTTTTTGGATCACACCCGGTGGCGCTCAGGGGTTACTCCTGGCTATTCACTCAGAAGTCGCTCCTGGCAGGCACGGGGGACCATACGGTCCGTCCTAGATTAGTGCAGGCAAGGCAGGCACCTTACCTCCAGCACCACTGCCCAGCTCCGTGATATCTTAACATTGAACTTTCAGCCAAAGAATATTAAGAAAAATAAAACAGAACCCATGTACAATTACTTTGTCCCTCAAGTCCCCAGATTGTAATACATATTTCTTAGCAGCATATCAAGCATTCTAAAGCCATAAAACTTATGTAACTCCTTAAACATTGAAGGCATAGTACTTTTTTACATTTCCATGCATATACTTATTAGTTTAAGTTAGCCTCAAAAGTGGGTGTTTCTTTTTAAGGATAAGAGTCAAAGGAGCACATTAAAAACGGCATTACAGTGGCAATACTTGTTTGCATCAGCCCACCAAAATATGGGGATCATGGAAAGGAAAATCCTTGGCCTAAATACAAGGGGACCAAATCCCTGATGTTTCCTGGCATAAGACCAGCTCTAGGCTCCAGGCACACTAGATTGCCCAATCCAAGTCAATGTCTGTAATGCCAACACACTTTTATTTTCCATGATGTCTCTGTTGTTGGTATCATGTTTCTGTATTAAAGATCCTGGAATCTGCATATCCTATATTGCAGTTAGGATGGTGCAGAGCGTCCTCTCGTTTCACCTTACAATTAAAGTGCAATGCAGAAAGCCCTGTCCAGTATGCAGGTCGTTGATGTTTTTAGGTCTTCTCAGTGTTAAGGGAAATCTCTTGTCAGTAGATCAATGTCAGAGCAGTGGTAGGGTCTTCCCTGGTAGAAGATTGCTTCCAGGTGTTGTTGTAAAAAACCTTGGGTGTTTCATAGATAGTTTTTCTGGTTCAGGGGTGAATGGAGAATGGAGAGGCCTGTGCAGGTCATTATGCCAATGTTCAGGATGTAAGGTTCCATTGCACTACAAGATTTGGGAGTTCCAATCTCTATTAGATAAGAATTTATTTGAGTGTAGGTATTTCCCATTTTAATGTGCCTATGCAAACAAGGAACAATGCCACATAGCTTTATAGACCCATATGGGGGATGGAAGAACATGTATAAAACTCTCCATGACGTGCTTAAACATAAGAATTAAACTGAGGGATTCTTTCACTGAATATTTCTTATTGAAAAGTTCACAAAGAGAAGAAGAGCTAAAAAGTGGGGAAAATCTTCACTGTTTACGATAATATTTAGTAAGATTTAGCTGTCAAAGAAAATAGATATAAAATATTCAAAGCCATATGTGTACATTTTATGTCTTTTGATATAGTTGAGTTTGTTAAATCCAGTGAAACACGTTGGTGTGTGATTAGGAATGTGGAGAACAGAAGTTAAAAAGGGTAAATGGGAGGTACTAAAGGTTGGGGGTGATAGAGTTGAAAAGTGAAAATCAGCTTTACAGGGATGTGAGAAAGGGCAGAGTACGAGATGGACATTCTACATACACAAAACTAAACTTAAGGATGGGATAGGACAGGGTGCAGCTGGGGGCCTACCAAGGTTCCCAGCCTGCCCAAGCAAGGGAGAAAGCCTTCGACATTGGGGCCTCCCCAGGCCCCATGCCGGGTAGAGCCAGGCTCAGGATAAAAATATGATTTGGTAGAGAACCAGAAGCCAGATTAACCTCCTTGTTTTTATTAAGATAGTTATAGGTATACCTAGATTATTCATTTCAATTGTGTTGATGTAACAATTCCTTCAAATTGGGTCCAGGGAAATGGATAGGACAGTAGAAAAAGTGTGTGCTGAGTTGGATCCCCACATATGTTCCCTGAGTCCTGCAGGATCATTCCTGAGAACAGAATGTGGAATAACTTAGAGTAAACCCTGAGCACAGCTAGTGTGATGCTCCCCATCCTTCCCAATCTTCCAAGATTTTTTTTAACTTCTACAAAACATTTATTTTTTAAACTCATAACATTTTTATTATTACTATGTGATGATGATGATACCATACACATTCTTTTTTTTTGGGGGGGGGAACATACCCAGCATCATCCAGGGGTCTTCCTAGATTTTAAGAAAACATGAAAAGCTCAAAGTGAAAAAAAAAAGTTTCCCCTTTCAGAGAAATCTGTCATCCTAATGATCATGGCCCAACTGTGCTTGTGAGAATAGAAGTGTACGTCTACGAGGTCAGAGTGGTGGCGCTAGAGGTAAGGCATCTGCTTTGCCAGCACTAGCCTAGGACAGACCACGGTTTGATCCCCCGGCATCTCATATGGTCCCCCCAAGCCAGGACTGATTTCTGAGCACATAGCCAGGAATAACCCCTGAGTGTCAATGGGTGTGCCCCACCCCCCCCAAAAAAGAAGTGTACATCTGAGTTACATGTATCATGTTTTTCTGTTTGTTTGTTTAAGACACTCCTGGCTGTGACCAGGGCTTGTTCCTGGTTCTGCATTCAGGGGTCACTACTGAAAAATCTCAAGGGACATCTAGGTCAAATAGGTAGGAAATAATCACTGGTCATCTGTAACTCCTTTTTTCTGTGAAGTAGCCTATTGGTTTCTAGTACTGTTTCATTCCTTAGTCCCTGAAGTGTCAGGAAAATGATACTTTCTGATTTAGGTACCCCTGCTTCAACGAGTTTTTACCATATGCTCCAGGACTTTTGAACGTGGTACTAGATAAATTAAAAGTATTTTGCATATTTTTTTGTATTTAAGCACCATGGTTCATAATCGAATTTCATCCATAAAATGTACACCCCCTTCACAGTGCAACATTCAAACTTTTTTTCTCACGGATTTCTGGTGGATTCTAGACATAGTTTTGAAATAGTTTTTTACAACCTTCTCAGGAAACTGGGTGAGAGGTAGACAAGAAGTGAAGCTTTGGCTTCTTTTGTACAGTTGAATCATTATTGCCAAGTGCCTTGAAATAGCTCATAAAAGAGCAAATTTTAACAAACTGAAGATCTCTTTTTGATGTGTAGTGAGAAGAAAGTAGGTGAAAGGGTCTGTCTTAAGCAAAGCAGATTTGTGTTTGATTTCCTGCACCACTTTTGACCCGAGACTGACCTCAGTAGACATCTAGAGGAGAGAAATGAAGCTTTAAAGCTTCCAAAAAGCATTAATTTTTAATCAAAGTCAGCTACAACAGAAAAAGCTAAAGGACGAAAAATTTGACTGAGTTCCTAGGAATATAAGTAGAATAATTAATGTGGAATGTGATCCAGAAATTTCCAAGCGCTATTGCTGATACTAAAGATTTTGTGGGGTATGTGTTTTAGACTTTCAGAACTTCTGGAAGGTAGTGGGGGAAATGAAAGCAGAACCATTGGCAAAAAAGCAATAAGGGGTGTTGGGTGCAGCAGACATGAATTGCGCAGGGTGGGGCATGTCATTCCCTCTCTTCCCAAGGATACCAGCTTTCAGCAGCATGTTTAGTTTGCATATAATATTTTTACTTAATTTTTTTGGTTTTGGGGCCACACCAGGTGACACTTAGGGGTTATTCCTGGCTATGCACTCAGAAATGGCTCCTGACTTAAAGGACCATGTGGGACACTGGGGATCTAACCCAGGTCCATCCTAGGTCAGCAGCGTGCAAGGCAAATGCCTTACCACTGCACTATCACTCTGGCCCAATTTTTACTTAATTTTTAAAAAGAAATATTGGTAGCCATCTCTTTGCAAAATAGAGTGAATCCATGGAGCAACCCAGGTGCAAACAAGGGGACTTTGAGGTGGTGGGTTGGACCAGACTTTCAAATTTTTTATCTGGATAATTCCTGAATAAGTCACAGTTTCACTGGCTACTTCTAGTCAAGACCTTGGTGGACTAGTACACACAGACTTAGTATTTCCCCTAGGACGATGGGCTAACGATCTGTATAATTTTTCTTTTTTTTTTTTTTGTGGTTTTTGGGTCACACCCAGCAGTGCTCAGGGGTTAGTCCTGACTCCATGCTCAGAAATTGCTCCTGGCAGGCACGGGGGACCATATGGGGCACCGGGATTCGAACCGACCACCTTTTTGCATGAAAGGCAAATGCCTTACCTCCATGCTATCTCCCGGGCCCCACGATCTGTATAATTTTTCAATTGTGCACTTTCTCCCTGACCTAAATCTAAATCCAGCCCTGACCACTGTCACAAGACTCTTCAACAGGGCTATGTCCAAGGAAACTTAACAGTTTTTATACTGGTGTAGCTTCTCCTATTTCATCATGTCATGACTTTCTAGTGGGCTTTCTGAAATAGCTACACTTAAACTTTGTAAACTGGTTGTTCAAATAAGTAAAGATGATAGGGAATACCATTACTGAAGAATTAAACACCAATGAATATCACATTCATGCTGCAAAAAAACTTAAATAGGTCACTGTTCTTTTCAGTACTCATGCTCTATCCTGTGAGCTATGCATATCTTGATGGAAACCAAACATCTAATATTGAAAACAGAGACTAACATGAGGACACAGACTGAGCTTGACAGCCTGTGTCCTGGTTAGCCAGAAATACCTCCACAGCCCAGCCACTGCTCCAACATCTGTCTCAGTGGAGTCAGTCCTCAACCTGCAGATCTAAACCACAGTGAAGGAATCTGAGCAACATCATTTCTTCACAGCAGTAAATAGATTATTGACAGCAGTGTCCAGACTGGATTCTGAAGTTGAGCGCTGGAAAAATATTGCTACCATAGATAAAATATTTGATTCGGAATTTCTGTGCTATGTGTAGAGAAAAAAACAGAGCAAGGAAATGCAGAACTTGTATTCTAACCTCTATTCTAATTGTTATTTTTGCAGATAATCTTTCAAGCACTCACTTTTAATTTTCATCTTTTGTTTTACATGATTTCCCAGTTTCCAATCACGGAGTTAAATGCACATGAGTCCCCAAATATGAAGACTCTAGACAGAATGTCCATGTCCACATGGGCAAAAGGACCTATTTCCCCTCTCCTTGTTTCCCTTATCTCCCTTAATGTAAGGTGAGTTTGGAATATGTGTTCTCAGATTCTATTTATTAGGACCATTTGATCTTCCCTTCCAGGTCTTTTATGTCCCACATATGAGAGGCCTTATTCTGTACCTGTCCCTCCTTCTGTCTCACTTTACTCAGTGTTACACCTTTGAGTTCACTTTGCTCCAGAATGCAGCAGATTGGAGAAGTACTATTTCATTGGTATAAATCCTTTAATTTTTTTTTATCTAGTCAGATCTTATTAGATCTTATTTTGTAATTTATTTGGAAGAATAGTTTTAAAACATTGGGCCTGGGATATAATTCAGGTAGTAGAGCACAACCTAATGTGTGAGACTATATTCATCCCCCAACTCCACATGGTCTATGAGGTATGTCTTTGGCATCACAAAGAAAGAACCTGCTTCCCACACCAAGAAATTTGAGAATAAGTAACTTGAGAATATTTAAAGTAACAAGATTTGGGGTGAGAAGAGTTTGGGCCACACCCGGTGATGCCCAGGGGTTACTCCTGGCTATGCACTCAGAAATAGCTCCTGGCTTGGAGGACCATATGAAATGTTGGAGGATTGAACTGTGGTCCATCCTAGGCTAGCACAGGCAAGGCAGATGCTTTACCTCTTGCACCACTGCTCCAGCCTCTAAAGCAACAAGATTTGAAAAATAAATAAACGGTGTTAAGTCTTCAAACAGGTAATGGAGTGGCTCTGAACTTGAGAGGTTTATACACAGGAAATGGTAATTGTATCATTCCCCAAACACTACCTAAAGTGAGCAATGGGTGGGGAGTAAGCTCTGACCCTTCTTGGTGCAAAAGAAAAAAACAGGAAAACAGATGAAAAGTCAATGGATCAGATGAGGCTGAGACACCATCATATATCTAGGTGTCTTTTAGGAATCTATAGTGGAAATTCAAAGGTTCTCAGGAAAGAAGTATATCTGAGAAAAATTATTTTGAGGATTGCATTTGGATCAGAAGAAGGTATAATAAAAATCAGATCGTTATTCTATGGACTTATATTCATATTCATTATTGTAAATATGGGAATAAATGTCACATTTATAACCTCACAGATTCTTGTCCTTAATAATGAGATTCAGTATCCCCAGTCTGTTAAAGGCTATTGTAAAATGTATCATCACAAAGATGTGCTTTGTATGAAGACCAGTAACAAGAATGGTAATGATGATGGGGCAGATATTAAGAAACTGAGTAGGTGGGGCTGGAGAAATAGCATAAAAGTAGGGTCTTCACCTTGCATGCAGAAAGATGGTGGTTCGAATCCCAGCATCCCATATGGTCCCCAAGCCTGCCAGGGCGATTTCTGAGCACAGAGCCAGGAGTAACCCCTGAGCAATGCCAGAAGTGGCCCAAAAACAAAAACAAAAAAAAAAAAAAAAGAAACTGAGTAGGATGAGATTAATTGGAGAGAGATAATTAGAATTTATTTATAATGAGCTATAGGGTGTTCCAATGCTATGAACTGTATTTGTTCATGCCTCCATAATTCATTATCGCCTGTATAAGCAGAGAGCCCACTTTCCACAAAGTGTTTCAAGGGTCCCTCCCAGCATTCTGCCCATGCAAGCACAGTTCTAAAGATAAAAGCTCTACTTCTGATGAATTTGGCCTTTTATTTATAATGCTCCATGGTCTCCTACTTATGAGACATTTGTTGTTGAGTGTGACAGCAATGACACTAAAACACAGAGTGATAATGAAAGCTAAAGAGGAAATTAAAATTGTTGATAGCAATTTTTCAAACATTGTCTTTGTAGGGGTCGGAGAGGTGGTGCAGGGCGTAAAGTGTCTGCCTTGCATGCGCCAGCCTAGCATGGATTGTGGTTCTATCCCCCAGTGTCCCATATGGTTCCCCAAGCCAGGAGCGATTTCTGAGTGCATAGCCAGGAGTAACCCCTGAGGGTCACTGGATGTGGCAAAAAACAAACAAAACATATTTAATTTGCACCTTTAAGAACCCATTTGAATGAAAGACAAAAACTTGTTAACATGAAGATTGAGTTAACACAGCTGTAAGACAATCCCCAGGAATTTTGAGCAATTGCTTAATCAAACAAGGTGAGCAAGCCAAGTTTTCAGACTTAGAAAAGATCAATGGCAACCCAAAGAAGAGTTTGAGAGCTTCAAGAAAAAAAGAAAAGTGGGTCAGGTGGTGGCGCAGGAGGTAAGGTGCCTGCCTTGCCTGCGTTAGCCTAGGACGGACAGCGGTTCGATCCCCTGGTTTCCCATATGGTTCCCCAAGCTAGGAGTGACTTCTGAGCGCATAGCCAGGAGTAACCCCTGAGCATCACCGGGTGTGGCCCAAAAACCAAAACAAAAGAAAAGTCAGTTTTAGCATCTGAAAGTCATAGCCTTAACTTCTCTGAGTCTGTTACAGAAAGCAATCAAGGGGCACTGGTGATTTTTGTGATGATGCTGCAATCCAAGAAAGAAGAGGTAGAAGCAGAACTACCCCTAGAACCATAAGCAACTGTCAGGATAAAGGAGCAATGAGTAATGGATTGAAGAACTGACCAGGGCACTTCATTGGAGCACCTCTGAGAAACAGCTCGAACAAGAACATGCAACCAAGGCAGGCAGGCAGGACAAAGTTCAGAAAGAATATTTAAAAGTTTGAGAACAATCATGGAGAAACCACAAAAAGGTTGGCCTCCTGCGTGGAAGATCATGGAGAGTGAGCACATTGAAGTAGTGAGAGGAAATTTCATAAAGAACTATATAAAAGAATTTCAGAACTGTGGAAGCAATTAAGGCAAGTGAGATTAGCCAGCAAAACATGGAGGAACAAAAATAATGTGGCATCTATAATAGAAGCAAACAAGTGTCTGCAGAAAGCAACAGAGCCGAGCATCTCTGAAGGCTGAGGCCAGAATTCATAATATGTTCAGACATATGTACTTGAAGGTAAACAAACTGAACATAAAGAAAAAAATTTAAATAAACACTGTGGGAGCAACTGCAAGAGAGAGCAGCACAACAGCAGAATGAGATACCAGACCCAAGAGAAGATTCAGATGTGGATACCATCAAGGTGTCCCAAAATGAAGTTTACTGTCTAAAAGAGCAGCTTCAAGAAATGAACACCACTCACTCCAAATGTGAGAGAAACACAAAGAGCTCCAGAGATTAAAAAGACACCACAGTGAAGAGTAAATTCAGCATCAATTAGATTTAAAAAATTACAAAGGTCAAAGAACAAGACCTCATTGCCTTCA
The DNA here is from genome assembly GCA_004027635.1 of Crocidura indochinensis. Lineage (NCBI taxonomy): Eukaryota > Metazoa > Chordata > Mammalia > Eulipotyphla > Soricidae > Crocidura > Crocidura indochinensis. Next base: position 8,301 of record PVKC010021701.1, read on the forward strand.
GGAAGAAAACAAACAACTTCAATAACAACTAGAAGAAATGAGGGAGCAAAAAAGGTGAGCAGCTCTGATAGTTGAGGCCAGACTATGAAACTACATGAGAAAAATGAACTGTAAGTTGAATAGAATGTAGATACAGAATCAATAGCTGAGCGATCAAATGAAAGAATGCCAGAGGCACATAAAAGTACAAAGCAGAGAAAATATCTACCTCCTGGCCTCAATGAAGAGCCATCAGAGAGAACATCTGCAGGTGTGACCAAGTGGAGAACAAGTGGTCTAAGGCACCAATCCAAAAGATGCTTCATCCAAAGGTGTTTCTGACCAATGAATAACAAGCATATACTGAGACAGAGCTTGATGGCATCACCCCCTGGGCCCCCAAAGAGAAGCTCTGCTGCCATCCTCCTGAATGCACCCTTCTCCCTGCAGAGGGGGCCATTGACACCCAAGAGGAACCCTCCTCCAAGAGCTGCGATCTCCCAGCAGGCGAGAGGACAGCACAGAACGGGCAACTGGCGCACAGCCCTCGGGCCTCCGTCGTTTTAAGGCCCTCCAGGACCTCTCAGAGCTGCAGCAGAACATCCATCTGCAGACCCCCATGGCAACTGTCCCCCAGAGCTGCACCAGGCAAGAGACCACCCAGTTCTCCAGCCCTGTCTTAATCTCCGGGACCCTCCGTAGATGCAGGGCCCTCAACAACCTCTCTGACCTGGAGACCCCAGAGACTACTACTGTCTCCCAGGGCTGCAGCCTCAAACTTGAGCCCTGCCGGTACCCCATTCTGCCAGCTCTGACATCAAAGGGCATCCTTCGCTGTAATTCCAACCGGACCTCAAATACTTGGCGAATGCTGCTCTGCATCTTCTGCTGCTGCTTCAGCAAAAGCAAAAAAAAAGGTAAGAGTCTACTTTGCCTGAAAGGGAAGCGCCTGTTGAACTCTGCTGGAACTCTGAAGCCAGCACTTCTCTCTGGTTGTCTTCTCTGCTGTGCTGCATCCTCAGCCTGATTTCATCCTGTGTGCGGCTTCATCTGCAGACAGCTAGCCTTCCTTGGAGGTGAGTTGATCCACCCATAAAGGGAGGAGCTAGCTGAATTCTGCCGGAACTCTGAAGCCAGCACTTCTCCATGACTGTCTTCTGTGCTGTGCTGCATCCTCGGCCTGATTTCATCCTATGTGTGGCTTCATCTGTGGACAGCTAGCCTTCCTTGAAGGTGAATTGATCCGCCCAGAAACGGAGGAGCGACCACTCTGCTTCTCTACGCAGTATTCATTTAGCCAATGAATACTACCACAACACGTAGAAAAACCCTTAAGTGTAACAATGGGGAAACAACGCAGGCCAGTACCAGGCATAGAGAATGAAGATGGCAACTCTGATGACCTGAAAACGGCCAACCCACTAGACAGTCTCTCAGATATGGAGTTTAGAGAAGAAATGTGGAGGATGTTCAGAGAACTCAAAGAAAGCATAAATCGAGTTGAACAGAACACTAATAAGAACCAAGAAAATATCAAGACAGAAATCAGAAATCTCCAAACTGAAATAATAGGTCGAATAACAGGTCTGAAAAGCTCAGTAGACAAATTGAATGACAAAATAGATAACCTCTCCATCAGGGTAACAGCAGCTTAGGATAGAATTAGTGTGCTGGAAGATGAGGTGCATAACAACTTCATAAAGCAGAAGAGACTGGAAAAAGCAAATAATCAAACAATGGAAAAATTACTCAAAGAATGTCAACAGATGAAAATAGAAGTCTATGATAAGCTCAACAGAAACAATTTAACAATCATTGGAGTCACAGAGACCCAGGACGGAAATCTCCAGGAAGAATCAACGGTCAAGAACATCATTAAAGAGAAACTCCCAGAGCTAAAGAATACATGCGACCAAATCTTGCATGCCCGAAGAGTACCAACTAAAAAAGACCCCAGGAAAAACACCCCAAGACACATCCTAGTCACAATGACGAATCCCACAGATAAGAGACAGAATTCTGAATGTGGCAAGATCAAAAAGGGAAATTACATTCAAGGGAGCATCCTTGAGATTTACAGCAGACCTGTTACCAGAAATACTCAAGGCCAGAAGGCAGTGGTGAGACATTGTCACACCCACTCAGGAAGGGCAGCACACCAGAAGTGCTTCTTAACCTTCTCAGGTGTAGTGCACCCCTGAAAAGGAATTAATTTGCCAGAAAGGCCTGCTTTGAGTAGTCTAAATCAGCTGACCTCTTTGCGTGGATTGTCTGGCTATTTCATATGTGGCTATGATAACTCACTTTTTTCTCTTTAAGAAATCAGGCTTTTTCCTCAGACAAAGAAAACTGTTCCCAGAAATGTGCCAAAAGTCACCTGCTGAGCTCCCTTTTGTGATCTCACTCTCTCTCTGTACCTTGAAGGTATCAGGTTTCTCTACCTGCCACTTCATATGCTAATTCTAGCTCTGATCTCATTGGTTCAATCCCTTTTCCTTTCTCCCTGGCTACGCCCCAAGAATCTGGCTATTTAAGACCAACTCAATTAAAGTTCGCTCTCTTTCTGGCTTCTCCCCCGCCATGTTTTATACCATGTAACTCTGTGTGGTCTCACTTATTTCATTTCATTTCATAATTCATATTTCATATTTTGTCTGTTCCTGTACCTGCCTAAATCCCAGTAAATAAATAATATTTACTAAGTTCTGTTTTAGGGACTTTTGATCGTAATTTATGATTAAAAGTCCGCAGCAGGACATAGTGACAAAACTCAATGAAATAAATGCTTCGCCTAGAATACTACGCCCAGCCAAACTCACTTTCAGGTTTGAAGGAAGAATACATGGCTTCACAGATAAACAACAGCTCAGAAACTTTACAGACTCAAAACCAGTCTTAAAAGAAAAACTGAAAGATCTACTTTAAGACAAGACTGACCAATGGCACACCAAACTTCGACACTAAGAGGGCACTAAATCCCATGACAATTCTTTCTCTCAATGTCAATAGACTAAATGCACCAGTTAAGAGACACGGAGTGGCTAAATGGATCAAAAAACTCAATCCAACCTTCTGCTGCCTGCACGAAACGCACCTGAATAGTCAGAACAAACATGGACTCAAAATAAAAGGCTGGAGGAAAATCATCCAAGCAAACAACACCCATAAAAAAGCTGTAGTGCCAAACTAATATCAGATGATGCAATCTTTATACTCAGGAAAGTTGTAAGGGACAAAGATGGATATTTTGTATTAATCAAGGGATATGAACAGCAGGAAGAAATCACTCTCCTAAACATATATGCACTGAATGAGGGGCCAGCAAAATATTTAACACAATTGTTGACAAATCTGAAAAAGAATATCAATAACAACACAATAATTGTAGGAGACCTCAACATGGCATTGTCAACACTTGATAGGTCAACCAGACTGAAACCCAACAAGAATATACTAGACCTGAAAAGAGAAATGGAAGAAAGAGGCCTAGCAAATATATATATATATAGGACACTTCACCCCCAGAAACCTGGATACACATTCTTCTCTAATGTACATGGACATTCTCCAGGATAGACTACATGCTAGCACATAAAACATATCTCCATTATATCAAGAGGATAGAAATTTTGCAGGCTACTTTTGCTGACCACAAGGTCCTGAAATTATATGTGAACTACAAAGGTACACAGAAGAAAAACTTTAATGCCTGGAAGTTAAACAGCCTAATACTAAATAACCAGTGGGTCTGAGATGAAATCAAAGAGGAAATCAAAACTTTCCTGGAAATAAATGACAATAGAGACACAAACTATCAGAACCTATGGGACACAGCAAAAGTGGTACTGAGAGGAAAATTTATAGCTTTGCAAGCACACATCAGAAAATAAGAAGGGGCATTCCTGAATAACTTAATGACACAGCTCATAGATTTGGAAAGTGCTCAACAAAAGGAACCAAAATAGGGAGACAGAAGGAAATAACAAAGCTGAGAGCAGAAATCAATGAAGTAGAAACCCAAAAAATAATCTGAAAGATCAACGAAAGTAGAATTTGGTTCTTTGAAAAAAATAAACAAGATTGATACCACTGGCAAAACTAACAAAGAAAGAGAGAGAGAGAAACTTGATAACTCATATTAGAAATGAAAAAGGGTGGGGCCGGTGAGGTGGCTCTAGAGGTAAGGTGTCTGCCTTGCAAGCGCTAGCCAAGGAAGGACTGCGGTTCGATCCCCTGGCAGCCTATATGGTCCTCCCTAAGCCAGGGACAATTTCTGAGCAATTAGCCAGGAGTAACCCCTGAGCATCAAATGGGTGTGGCCAAAAAACCAAAAACAAAACAAAAAAAGAAATTAAAAAGGGGAGATCACTACCGATATTGCAGAGATTCAAAGGGTAATAAGAAACTACTTTGAGAAACTCTATGCCACTAAAAATGAGAACCTGGAAGAAATGGATAAATTCTTCGAATCTTATAACCTTCCATGATTGAATAAAGAGGATGTAACATATCTAAACACCCCCACCCCCATCACTATTGAGGAAATTAAAACGGTATTCAAATGTCTGCCCAAAAACAAAAGCCCAGATGGATTCACTAATGAATTTTTCCAAACCTTTCAAGAGGAACTACTACCAATACTGGCAAGACTCTTTCATGAAATCAAAAAAAGGGGGAACACTTCCAAATAGCTTTTATGAAGCCAACATCACCTTGATCCCCAAACCAGACAGAAATGGTACCAAAAAGAAAATTACAGACCAATATCCCTGATGAACACAGATGCAAAGATCCTTAACAAAATCCTGGCAAATAGGATTCAAGGCCTAATCAAGAAGATCATTCATTATAATCAAGTATGTTTCATCCCAGGAATGCAAAGATAGTTTAGCACCCATAAATCTATCAACATAATACACAACATCAACAAGAAAAATAAAAGTCACATGATCATATCAATAGACGCAGAGGAAGCATTTGATAAGGTCCAACACCCATTTTTGATAAAAACTCTTAGCAAAATAGGAATGAAAGGAACCTTTCTCAATATAGTTAAGGCCATCTACTGCAAGCCAATGGCAAATATTGTCCTCAATGGAGAAAAACTAAAAGCCTTACCTCTAAATTCTGGCACAAGACAAGCATGTCCTCTCTCACCACTCCTATTCAACATAGCACTGGAAATACTTCTATAGTGATTAGGCAAGAAAAAGATACCAAGGGAATTCAGTTAGGAAAAGAAGAAGTCAAGCTCTCACTGTTTGCAGATGACATGATACTCTACTTAGAAAACCCTAAAGACTCTATAAAAAAAGCTTCTAGAAACAATAAACTCATATAGCAATGTGGCAGGTTACAAAATTAACACACAAAAATCTATGGCCTTTATATACACCAATAATAATAGAGAAGATATTGGCATTAAGAAAACAGCCTCATTCACAATAGTGCCACACAAACTCTAATAATCTTGGAATCAACTTGACTAAAGATGTGAAGAATCTATACAAATAAAACTATAAAACTCTGCTCCAAGAAATAAGAGAGGACACATGGAAATGGAGCAGGATTAACATCATTAAAATGGCAATACTCCCCCCCAAAGCATTGTACAGATTTAATGTGATCCCTCTAAAGACACCCATGACATTCTTCACAAAAGTAGATCAATCACTTTTGAAATTCATTTGGAACAATAAACACCCTAAAATAGCTAAAGCAATCATTGGGAAAAAGAATATGGAAGGAATTACTTTCCCCAAGTTTAAACTTTACTACAAAGCAATAGTTATCAAAACTGCATGGTATTGGAATAAAGACAGGTCCTCAGATCAATGTAATACCCTTGAATACTCAGAGAATGTTCCCCAGACATACAATCACCTAATGTTTGATAAAGGAGCAAGAAATCCTAAATGGAGCAAACAAAGCCTCTTCAACAGGTGGTGTTGGCACAACTGGCTAGCCACTTGCAGAAAAGCAAACTTAGACACCCAGCTAACATCATGTATAAAGGTAATATCCAAATGGATTAAAGACCTCGATATCAGACCCGATACCATAAGATATATAGAACAACACATAGACAAAACAATTCAGAACATTGATACTAAAGGCATCCTCAAGGAGGAAACTGCACTCTCCAAACAAGTGAAAGCAGAGATTAACAGTTGGGAACATATTAAGCTGAGAAGTTTCTGCATCTCAAAGGAAATAGTGCCCAGGATGCAAGAGCCGCCCACTGAGAGGGAGAAAACTAATCACCCAATACCCATCAGATAAGGGGCTAATCTCCAAAATACACAAGGCACTGACAGAACTTTACAAGAAAAAAACATCTAATCCCATCAAAAAATGGTGAGAAGAAATGGACAGACACTTTGACCAAGAAGAAATACAAATGGCTAAAAGACACATGAAAAAAATGCTCCACATCACTAATCATCAGGGAGATGCAAATCAAAACAACTATGAAGTACCACCTCACACCACAGAGATTGGCACACATCACAAAGAATGAGAACAAACAGTGTTGGCGGGGATGTGGAGAGAAAGGAACTCTTATTCAGTGCTGGTGAGAATGCTGTCTAGTTCAACCTTTATGGAAAGCAATATGGAGATTTCTCCAAAAACTGGAAATCGAGCTCCCATACAATCCAGCCATACCACTCCCACTCCTATGTATATACTATAGGAACACAAAAATGCAATACAAAAATCCCTTCATTACATCTATTTTCATCGCAGCACTATTTACCATAGCAAGACTCTGGAAACAACCAAGATGCCCTTCAACAGACGAATGGGTAAAGAAACTGTGGTACATATACACAGTGGAATATTATGCAGCTGCCAGGAAAGATGAAGTCATGAAATTTTCCTATCCATGGATGTACATGGAATCTATTATGCTGAGTGAAATAAGTCAGAGAGAGAGAAAGATGCAGAATGGTCTCACTCATCTATGGGTTTTAAGAAAAATGAAAGACATTCTTGCAATAATAATTTTCAGAGACAAAATAGAGGAGAGCTGGAAGTTACAGCTCACCTCATGAAGCACACCATAAAGAGGGATGAGTTTAGTTAGAGAAATAACTACATTGTGAACTATCCTAACAATGAGAATGTATGAAGGAAATAGAAAGCCTGTCTAGAGTATACGAAGAGGTGGGGCAGGGAGGAGGGAGATTTGGGACACTGGTGATGGGAATGTTGCACTGGTGATGGGTGGTGTTCTTTACATGACTGAAATCCAAACTCAATCATGTTTGTAATCAAGGTGTTCAAATAAAATATAAAAAAAAGAATTAAAGTAACAAAAAAATTGTAAAAAAAAAAAGTAAATATCAAATAGGGTGGGCCCAGTTAATCCAAGGATCTCTCAAAAGCAGAAACCAACTGCAAGCAAGTGTATGGTGAAGGAAAGTGGTAAAAAGGTGATCACTGAGAACACATCAGCAATAGCAATGCTGGGATCTTCTTAATGGAGCAGACAGGAGTCAGCCTGGTAGTGGGTTCCCACCAGCAGAAGTTGGGAAGGAGGTTTATGAGTAGTTAAGAATTGAGGGTAGGGGTCCGGGAGATAGCATGGAGGTAAGGCGTTTGCCTTTCATGCAAAAGGTCATCGGTTCGAATCCCGGTGCCCCATATGGTCCCCCGTGCCTGCCAGGAGCAATTTCTGAGCATGGAGCCAGGAGTAACCCCTGAGCACTGCTGGGTGTGACCCCCCCCAAAAAAAAAGAATTGAGGGTAAAAATAGTTAACTAGGGAGAAATAATACATATGGAATTAAAGAGTGAGAGAGAATAGAAAAGAAAAACCTAAGAAGGAAGGGCTAATATACAACATAAACATACATTACATACAATATGGACAATTATTAAGCACACATAGGAGTGGCCACCACACAGGCTTTCACATAAACATACACAGACCTAATCTGGAACAAGTCAAAGCTCTTCAAAACATAAAGCCAGCAAATAAAGTCTAAAAGTTTTCTAGTTCCTTGCTGTAACTGACGTTGATAGAGGGAAACTTCGCAGAAAGAAGGGTTCCAGGTCAAGAATGAGAGTAGAACATTCCCAAAACAATCGTAATATTTCAAGTCTAGAATATTTTGTTGTTCTTGTTGTTTTGTTTTTTTTTTCAAGTCTAGAATACTAAGTAATATGGTAATGAGTAGCAAGCATATGCTGAATAGGGTGCACCTGGTTAATCCAACTTCACCGTGTTACACTCAATGCTCGCAAGACATTTTATAGCCTATCAGTACGTTACATGTAAGGCTCTTGTTAGGGCATTCTGGCCCTGGTGTCCTTGGGACAAACTGCCCTAGAGAATTGTGAGACCTTGTCTGGTGGAGCTTGGGATCCTACCTGGATGACCCTGGAAAGAAATAGGTCTTCCACTCTCTGAGTATATATACTTTCTCTCGCTCTTTCTCTGAAAAGCAGATTCAGCCTCTATGGCTGGGAATAATATCCCAAAGCCCTGTACAACAGAGGAGTCTTTCTTTGAACATCAATTTGTAGCACTAGGAGCATCTTGTGTCCTTGAGTTCAACTTCACTGAGGTTTCCCAATATCCAGGACAGTGATGGACCTGAAGAGATGATCTGTGGAGGTGAGGATAAAATTTGGACCACCTTGTGCAAAGGCAACTTTTTTCTTCCAATCCTTTCTCTAATCCCCTTGTGCTGTTTCAAGTGCACCTCATGTGAGATCATTGAGCCTCATCCCATGGCTCTAGATGACTTTATATGTTGTATTCCGAGTTGTCCCCAGATAGTCTTGATTATAATGTTAGCAATTTTTCCTTAAAGCTTTTGTCACTAAATACAGACTGTTGTTTACAGGGAAACCATGCCCTTGGCATGACTTGAATGTTGTGTTAATTGTAGATCTTTCTTACAGTGATGATCATTTTAATATCTGCTGACCATAAACAGCATTTTCTTTTCTTAGTCCTTTGCAGCGTGTTTTTGAAATATCCCCAGTTAGAATCACTTAGTCATATCCGTGATCAAATTTTGCATTGGTGTTGTGAATCATCAGGAATCTACAGGAGAGAAAATTGGGAAGCAACATAATTACAGTTTAAAAGGTAAACGAAATCATATGTTCCTTTTTCTACCAGAAATACCACACAATATTTAATGTTATGTTTAACAATAATCTGAGCCCTTTTTTTCTGTAATGAAAATTTGTCAAATAAAACTGTGAGCAGTAGGTTGTTTGCCTTGCACGTATAGACCTGGATGGACCTGTGTTTGATTCCCAGCATCCCATATGGTCCTCTGAGCCTGCCAGGAGCGATTTCTGAGTACAGAGCCAGGAGTAAACCCTGAGAAATGCCGGGTATGGCCCCCAAACAAAAAACAAACACACAAAAAAAAATAAGTAGAAAACATCTGTTCGTTTGTGCTCCCAACTTTGGTTCTAATGGGAGCTATTTCCACTTGAATGAAGATCAGATCATTTCTATTCTGAATTTGTCAAAGCTGAGCAATCTCTCTAGACTCCTGAGGAGTATTTAAAGAGCATCACTGTCATCTATGGCTATTGTGAAAGCTCCTAACCTTTAAAGCCTTATCAAGTACTCTTAAGGTATTTTCAAGTATTCACCATGAATGAAACAGAATGGTAATGAACAAAGTGACATGTTCAAGAAACTCGGGAGAGCATTTGTCTTACATGTATGAGGCCTGGTTTGAGTCACAAACACCCTGCCAACACATCCTAAAAAAAAAA